>NJRQ01000247.1:0-16025 GCA_003063805.1 Aphaenogaster ashmeadi | reverse complement strand
GTGCATATAGTTGCCTTCACATCAATGTGAATGTGACAACCACAGGACGTGGCTGTACCAAATGTTACTATTATTGGGGTTGTGGCAACCTTATCGTTTTTTCCGTGTAGGGTTCCAACGTCTCTTTTAGATGTAAGCAAAATTACCAAACATTGTTTTATTGAAATCAAATAAATCCTATCGTAATAGCTACGCTGCCCGGTACGGTACTCGGAAGTGGACCTTACGGCAAGATTGACGTTAATATACGCGTTAAGATAATATCTATTTCAATTCAACGCTCGACTCAACGCCTTGCCCCAACGTCTTTCGCTTCGAGAGGACGCGCCAGTTTGCAGAGTTGCGATAATGAACGGCAGGCAAAAGTGCGTTTTGTTTAAAATATTCCGAGACCGAGGGTCGGCGGTAAGAGTAGCCGGGCGGGGCTCTTTTCTTTCTGGGCATACACGTACGCAGAGATACTCGCGAAGCGAGCCGTAACGAAGGTCTCGAAAGAGTTGTCGGCGAGTTCAAAGTATCATCCCTCCGCGCGAGATCGTCGTCAAAGGGACGACGCGCGTGTCTGCTCCCCCGTTTACGATTTTCACTCGGCTGCCCGTCGCCGCTGTCTCGTACATATTTTCGTACATAGTTTCCACCCTTCGAGACCAGTTAATAATATATACATTTACAGTTTTTCTACCGGTCCCAACAGTCTTATATGATATCAGCTACGGTTAGAGGAAAGGCTGAAGAAATTAACGGCAAACATTTATGATGTTCTTTGTCGTGTAGAATATATTTAGTATCGAAAAAGATTGAAAATCTATATATATATGTATATATATATATTAAACTATGGCTAAAATTATTTGATAAAAGTATTTCATATAGCATTATTACTCTTTCATCCATGGGCAAGATGGTAATCTACGGTTTTGTTTAAATTTTAGGTATTCTATTAAAAGAATGGTATTCTTATATGTAATTCTATTAAAAGAAGGTATTCTATATATATTGCAAGAATGTTATTCAAATTTATCTTAATTTTAGATATTGCAAATACAAATTGTTTTTATTTGTTTTCTACATTGCGTTAAACATTTCAAAACACGCGATGTAACAATTAAAATTTTGATTAAAAAACTCATCAAAGAATAAAGTTTTCAATATGTATAATGTTAGGATAGCAGAATTGGATGAGTGTACAAGTAATTAACGTTAATTAAACATAACATCTGTATCGTTCCAAATGTTCGTAATATAGCCTGATTTTTGTACAACGACGCTTCCGTGCGGTCTCACGAGCCGTGTTCCTTCCGCGTTCCTCAAACGGCGGAACCGAGTGAAAGATATCGCGAAAGAAATCGCGAAGCGGAACAAAAAAAAAGAATAAAAAAAGAAAACAGAAGAAAAGGAAGCGGTGCAGCACGCCTTCGAGGGGTGCCTCGCGCGTGTTTCCGCGATGACGCGACGGGGGGTTGCGCGGTCCACGACGGGGGCGCCGTTTCTGGAGCCTGTAATTTGAAATCTTCTCAGGGAAGGTTACCCGGGCCCGCTAAGCTACGCGCGTCCCACTGGGGGCCCGCGTGAGGAAAGAGGAAGAGAGAGAGAGAGAGAGACGAGGAAGGGGAGAAAGACGAGAAGGAACTATAACCAAGGCACCCCTCCCGTGTGGCCGCAAAGCGCCTCCCTCCATATTCTCGCGCGACAATGCAGCAAACTCCCGAGAAATTCACCCTGCAATCACCGGCGAAGTCAAACGTTCTCAGGAAGCGACAATAGCGGGGGGCGTTGTCGACGCGCCGGCACGACAATGAGGTCATTACAAAACGCGGGGCACCGCGATTTCTCGCAAGGTAGCGCCAACCAATATACGCCTCTCGCCGAGGGTGAGCACTTAACGCGTCTCACACAGGTCGCTCTGTTTCGACGGCTTTCGTCATTTCGGGAAACGTTTAACGCATATTCTGTAAATGTATGCATACAATTGTGGATAAATAAAATTTACAAACAAGTGAATGAAAACACAGAAGGGCGAAACAGTGCCATCGTCGAAGTATATAAATTGTTTTAATATCGGTAAAAATACGAGATACCCGGTATACGTTTTTGATTCTCACAAAAAACTCGAACTAATCTAACTTGTCAAATCAAACATTAAATAAGCAAAGAATGTAGTACGCTTTTCGGCGATACAACAAACGCAAATTATATGGATCATTACACGTTTAATGACGCGTTCACATTTCTTACTTTCCGCCACAGCTTTTAACTTATATTTTTTTCATTTTTCTTCTGAGAATAATATTTACAATAATTAAGCTGAGATTAAAGTTAATCAAAAATGGCAAAACCGATCTCAAGTCTCAAGGAATAATGCGGCTTTCTTAAAACCGATCACGGAGAATGTAAATAAATCTTTCGTCCGTCTATCGATCGTGAAAAAAAATGTGACGTTAAGGGGTTAATGTTCAGGAGGGCGGCTGCGTAGCCGGCGTTTAATAAATTTTACCGAGTCGGGGCGATTTATTTTCGGCGGATACCGGCGCGAATCGATCGCGGCAACAAATACGCGCAGCGGCGATAGTCATGTAGTAAAGCTCGTTATCGCATTATCTCGGGCACCGGTGGCTCCACGGGAGGAAGGAGGGGGCGAGAGGGGGGTGGAGGGAAGGGGTCAGGATCTATTCTATGGGGAACTCGCATTTCACGCGGGGGTCCCGTCGTCCGATCGGCTCCATTATGCCATGCGGAGCGTATCGCTCCGTGTATCTATGTGCTCCACTCTGCACGGACGGCGCCGATAACATTGACGTCGCGATAATTTTGTAATATCGTCCGGCGTGCATACGTATTTATACATGTATGCGTGTATGTTTGTGTGTGTGTATATATATGTGTGTGTGTGTGTGTGTGTGTGTGTGTGTGTGTGTGTGTGTGTGTGTGTGTGTGTGTGTGTGTGCGCGCGAGACATGAGCATGCTGGGCCGAACCTTATCAAATTTTCGGAATCACAGTGAACCCGGAAAAATACGATAATAGGCAGAGAGCATTTTACCTTGTAATTACAACCGTAAAGCACAATGCAAACGATTACGTTATCTCAGTTATAATTACAAGATACAAGCTAGGTATATACCTATGTATATATATATATATTTAATATATATATACATATATATAATAAACACGAGGAAAATAATACATATATAATCAGATAGAACTCTGCAATTTTTTTCCACAGCATTGTGTATAGATGATTTTTCCCAAAATCTGCTAATGAAATTTGGACTGCAACTTTTTCTCACGAAATAAGTTGTATATACTTTTTTAAATTTGTATTTTAGTTATATATATTCATTTTAATTTATAAGTTATATATATTTATTTTAATTTATTTACTTCGAAAGATATTTATAATCTAATTTTTCCCTTTTTCTCTCTCAAAAAAAGAAAAGGAAAAACTTTAGTTGAAATAAGTTGCATTTAATATATATATATATTTATCCTTTTATAAAATCTAAAAAAATAAAACCTTATTTATCTTATATCATTATCTTTATAATGCAGTTTATTTTAAAAAACGATTATTGAAATAATTTAATCGTGAGAGAGAGAGAGGGGAGAAAGAGAGAGAGAGAGAGAGATTCGATATTAAATAAATGTCATAGTTTTCTGTATGCATAATCGGCTTGTCGATACATCGATGTACGGCAGTGAAATACATGGCACAGTGATTAAACAGCAACTCTGCGCAGAGTATTCACATGTAGATCGAAAGGTACAGCGAGGAGGAAAAGCGATCGTGTCCAAAACGACGGGTATGCATACGTACGCCGCGCGGCGCGATTCATTCGGTGGCGACAATCCGATAAGGCAGCTTTTAAAGTCCTTTAAAAAGCAATATATCGCGCCGCTGTCGACGCGATGAAGGGCGAGACAGAGAGGGTGCTCTCAATAAACGTCCTGTCGGATCCTACCCGCACGTGACTCCGTTATCCGGCGATCTTAAATACTTGGCCCCGCGTGTCGATCATCCCGATCATCGCGTTAGCTCTCACAAATGATCCTGCCTGAGAATCATATCTTTCGCAGCGATCCTCGCGCTACGATAGAACATATCCGCTATTTTCTTCGAGCGACTTCTACTTTTTTCTCATAGACATTTTTGCTTCGAGAACGAAATATCTTATTCCTAGTTTCGTTTTAACAAATTCTACAAAATTGTTAATTTAAAATTCAGTTTTACCAGTTATCTCAGTTATATTTAACATTAACGTTAAATGGAAGAATGCGAAATAAGGATAAACCAGTTGGCGAAAATTTAAAAGCGCATATATACGCAATCATATATGACTGTACCCTTCGTACCCGATCACAATATTTTCGGCCGTGCGACATGACAAAACGAGAAAAGTCGTCGAAAATAGCATGGCGTAAAACTGCGGTGGGCACAACGACAGTTTCCAAGATCTCTGGGGAGCACAGCGTCGCGTTACAGACAGGCTACGCGAACGACCGTGTTATGGGGTTGTCAAAGCACCGACAGGATGACATCTCTATTATCACGTACCGACCATAAAGCAGGACGGGCGCGAGATAGGGGTGAAAGAGAGAGCGAGAGTGAGGGAGATTATACGAGAACGAGGGAGAGGATTAGAACGAGAAGAAGCGAGAGATTCAGAAACGCGTGCCACCGAGATAACGGATCTCCCCGATGATAATCCTCCTTGGTGCCGTGCAGGACCACATATGGCCGAACCCCATGACTGTTAAACAGATCTCCACACTAGTAGTTAAGAATGTGTTCCACACGTTACGAATTTGTCATCGGACTCGTGTCAATCTGTTCGTCCGTCTAATAAGTAAAAAATTCGTTATTTTTCGAATAAACAAACCGTAAAGCAGTTGCAACTGACATAAAATAAAAATTATTATATTATATATCGATGTGTGTGTGTGTGTGTGTGTGTTTGTGTGTGTCCCGATTATGAAAAATGGATAAAATCTACAAGAATGGCTTACTTAATTTGCGGATAATAATATGATATGACATATCGATAATATAAAGATCTCTTTACATACATTTTATATGTTTTAATATTTTGCACGATAAACTAGCTTAGAGAGAAAAATTTCTCCCTTGTCAATCTCTTTCGTCAAATCACGCTGCCATCTCTTTTATTAGCTCTTATTGTTAAAAGCTATACGTTGTAATGAACCGACGCGTCGCGTTAAAGTGACATATTCACAAGAGATCACAGTGAAATAGAATGGGATCAGGCCAAACACATTCGTTTGGGTTCTCGAGTGGTTTGAATGGTAGCCACTCGAGAGGGGCCGAATGAGAGAGCTTGAAAGCTCGCCGCCGCGGCTTCCGGTCAGCCAGCACATAATTTCGTTACTTTGCACGAAATTGGATTAAGGGGTTCGTTAAGGGCGCATTAGAGCACGTTAACGTGTCGCACGATGACCCCGAACCTCGAATTACATTGTACCGCTCGGTAAAATTTCAATGGGCGACCCTGCTGCGTGTTCCGGATATGCTGCGCGTTTTTCTGCGTTTCCCTACTTTTCTACGGCCGTTTTCTTTAGACTCGCCGTCGCGTGTCCGTCCAACTGCTTTCCCGTGGCAATTGAATTTATTTTAAACGAAATGTTGTGTTATGATAAAGCAATAATTAACTCATTTAGATTTTATGCTACTTAAAAAAATATTATAAATACAATTTTTTTGAAACACATGTAATTTTTAAAAAATATTGAAACATTTGATATAAAAATGTCTTAATATTACGACAATACTAAAATAAAGATAATACTGAAATAAAATTAACAAGAATATTCTTGAATATATTATTAATTCTGTATTCTATATGTTATATAATATTATATTGACTCTTAATTGGCGATGGTTAGGTCACTTAAGACCCGATAGGCTTTTATTAGTTTATATATTGCTAGTTTACTTTTGATTATTGAATCTTGTATGGATCAAGAATAATCCAGCCACAAAGTCCTTCGAAGGGTACATCCTCCTCCTTCCGAGAGTTAATAAATGAATCTCTCTTTTTTTATATAAATATAATTTTATCTTTTATATATTTTTCGTTACAAAAAGATACTGATTACATCTTACATAGTTGTGTCTAATTCCATTTGTATTAATATCTTCATCGAATCTTAGATTATCGTCTGAACAATCTTCCAACGAAGACGATCGTTCCGCCGATGATCGAGTCCCCGTTTCCGCAGTACCCTTCCGATTTCGATCGTCGCGTCACAATGTCGCAGCACGCGGTCGTCGTCAATGAGGAAGCCACGTTGCGAAAGAAGAGAGAACATACATGTACCGGTTACAGTAACCAGACTTGTCGTGCGTGGCTTCCACGCGCGGAAGGAAGCGCCGATGGCCGTAGTTCGTCGCGTCGCTCTGCGCCGACCGGATCGTCGCCGCGGGACGCACACGCCGGAGATGCCAGATAAATGCCGGGCCGCGGGTAAGGCCTCTTAATTATAAAGCTCGCCGGCGATAATTGTCGTGTAGTTGAACCGACATTGTGACGGCATGTTTTCCCGCCACGCCTACCTCGCTGTTCGCCGCAGCGGGCGAGCTCCCGTGTTTCTTGCGTGTCTGTGTCCGTGGGACTCCGGGCCTCTCGTCTTCCTCCCTTCCTCCTCTCCTCTCCTCTTCTGTCCTCCAACGGAGCCGAGGTTCTGCACGGATATCGCGAGATGATCTTTCTGTCGAGTCTCGAGATTTGCGTGGGAATGTCGATTGCGAACCAATTTGATGGCTGCGAGAAAAGTAGCCGTCGCGAAGAAAGTTCGGCAGGTCGAATGAAATGAAAACTATCCATACAACAACTTAATTGAGACACACAATTCTACTTTGCTCTACTGGAGAGTATATTTATGTATAATTATAAACTGGAGAGTATATATAATTTCAGGAAATCAACCTTTTTTTATTACTTTGTTTTAGAATGTATTTAGAATTTGTTTCATTCTTTAAAATCACTTCTCAGCTACAAGGAGAACGAATCAAGTGTTAGTTTCTCATCTTTCGACTCAATGCCGAACAATTCTAAAGTCATTCGCTTTCTTTCGATGCAAATAGAATGAACAGGAGAGAGGTAAAAAGAAGAAAGGGAAAAACGGCGCCTCTCCCTTCTCGTAGGGAACTCGATAGCCAAAATATTGAATTTCCGTAGAAAGGAAAGAGGATGGACATCGTCGTTTCCCCCGAAAACGGCAAAGCGAGAAGTCGAACAACGGAGGGTGGCTTTCGCGCCACCTTTTCTTTCTTTCCCTTCGCATTTCTTACAAATACAGCCCTCCTACCCTGACCTCGCGTTCCCTGTCGCGAGGGCAAGACTTCTCCCTTCGAATTGCACGAGAAATCCCGCGGCGACGGCCGATTCTAATCGATCTTTTGATTCCTCACCGTTTTAACTCTGCCCCGCGGGCATCCCTTAACGAAGACGTCGTTAACGTCCTTTTCCCCAGTCGCTTTAGCATTTTTTATGGCAAATCCTGCGCCTTTTTTTCATCGTTATCGTCGCCGCCGTGCTGGTGGGAATTCCGACAATTCCAAGCGCGCGAGAAATGTCCTGACTGCGTCTGTGAAAAAGTAAGCATTTATTTCGGTAATTTTGCATTTTTGCCTCTCGGAAATTCCGTACTTAAATCGTAAAAAAGGCCAATTTAGGTGCAATTAAGAGGGAAAACGAAGCATTTTTAAAAATTAAAAGTCTTGGAAAGAAAAAAATATTACGTATAAAAGTGTAACAAAAAATTTTTTTATTGTAAAATATATTTTAGCAAAGAATACAATTATATATATATATATATATAATAAATAAATATATAAGTACAAGTATATATTATATATAATTGTACTTGTACATTTAATTATATTATGTATATGATATAATTATATATATATAATTTGTACTTAAAATATACTTTAAACTAAAAATATTTTTAATTATTTGCGAGATCAAACTATGACTATATTTATATAAGACATTAAATTCTTGCAGATAAATACTGAATTTTCTCTTGCAGAGAAAATTATATTATATTATATTTTCTCCTGTAGAGAAAATTTAATACACTTGATAATATAGAACGAATTTTGAGAATATGCAATTCTAAACGCAAGGTGGTTGGTCAACTTACGCAGACATTTTTACGGGCGTGCAATACGTGGAGTCATTGACGTGTTCAGAGTGCTATATTCAATTTTCGGGACGGAATATCGCCGGCGACGATGCCTCTCGCCATCGCCGACGAGGTTGCAAGTAATTTCGAGTGATTTCAATTTCAATTTAACCCCCTCAAGCCGATTTCGCCGATTCTCCATTACTCTATTTCGAGGATCGCCCGACAGAGGCGTAATTATCCGATATTGTTGACGGCAACGAAAGCCCTATTACGAATTCTCCCGCGCACGACTAATTCCATCCACGTTCTGCAAAGTCCGTGGGCTTAATAATCATTCGTAGTTTCGCTACGTGCGGCGCGGAACAGTATTTTCGGCGTTGTTGCAATTATATGCGGAATAGCTTACGATAGCAAATCATATCTCTTAAAAGCAATTCCTACAATTTGCCATCGTCTCGTCACGTGTATCGAGCATTATGATTTTTTAAAATTAATAACTATTAATCTTATGCTACAGAAACAGCATAATCATATCGTTTGTCCTTGTCGCTCTTACGTCTTAATCACATAAAATAACTCAAATAACCGGCGGTACCACGCGAACACATTTCCTTGGAATTTATTCAAGATCCTTGACAAATGCGGAGCGCAAAAAATTGCGTTTGTCGAGGGTGGAGAGAGATTCACGGGGGCGAATGTGCCCGCCGCGCCGGTAAAGTCCCGAAAGAAGGATGCGGAAGGAGCGCGGGGGAAACTTCGGAGATGGAGGTGGAGGATCCTCGGGTAAATTTTCGGCGACGGCACAAGTTGGGTGGGGAGGCGGCGAGGGACTTAAAGGGAAAAGGAGGGATGAGGAACGACAATAACTTCTC
The DNA here is from genome assembly GCA_003063805.1 of Aphaenogaster ashmeadi. Classification (NCBI taxonomy): domain Eukaryota; kingdom Metazoa; phylum Arthropoda; class Insecta; order Hymenoptera; family Formicidae; genus Aphaenogaster; species Aphaenogaster ashmeadi. The sequence continues at coordinate 7,003 of NJRQ01000247.1, read as the reverse complement.
GGCTCGGCGTACAATTTGATTTTATGCAACGCTTGGCACGCCTCTTAGCGCGAGATATCCTTATAACGTTTAACTAGATTGTTATGATTGTTGTCCCCGGCACCGTTTCTCTTCTCCTTTTCTCTGTGTCTCTCTTCTCCTCGCCGGCTCCTCGAGTTCGCCCCGGTATGCACACAAACGCCGAGTAGTGTGTACAAGTACACAGAGGTGTGCACAGACAACGTGCTGGCAGAGGAAAACTCGCGAACGATCCCCGACACTGAGCCTCCTTCCAGAGGAGCGTGCACATCTTCATGCCGCGCGCGCAAATCTGCGTTTCTATCTCGCGAGGACTACTGCCGCATTGCAGCTGTTAATGAAATAATGAAAGCCTTGTGTGCGCCGAGGATTAACGTAGCTTCTGATTACCTGTGAAGACTTATCGCCTGCAAGGAGGAAAATGGCAAATATCTCTTTAAAAATGCGCATGCAAAAAAAAACACGTTAATTATGGCCATGTGTGTAATTTTTAGTTGCATGTACATTTCTAATTTTAAATTAACTGACCTCTACACAAAATACATGTTGATATATACTTGAAGAAATATGTATTACACGCGTTACTGCTAATCTAATCTTTTACCGCGCGCTACGTAGCTTCCTTTCTGCGCCCCTACTCCCGCGTCTAACTTAGTATAACTTCGATCCAGTGTAACACTTGGTAAATGGTACTTTGGATACAAGTCTCTTGAGTCAGCTCCATATCTTCGAAGTTCAAAGAGAGAATAGGGACAAGCATGCAGCGCGGTACACCCGCGAGGTATTCGTTACCGAAGATGCGCTCTGCCTGCGAGGTCGGAAGACCCGAATTTCGGGTCGAGGATCTTCGACCCCGACTTACCCGAGACTTAATCCGCGAGTTCGTTCGCTTATTCCCGCGCGTTTCGACGTGCCCCGCGCTTCCCGTTCGAGACGCGAGTACGTGGGAAGGCGGAACGGCGAATCCGGAGGCAACGTATGATATTCATATTCTCGGCGGAGTCTGCCCTCGGGGGGGAGAGAGAGCGGAGAGGGGAGGCAGCTGGCGAAGGACGAAGACACAGAGGGGGTGTAGGGAGAGGGCGAGTGTGGCAGAGGTTGGTTGCTGGTGGTGGTTGGCAGAGCGTCGAAGGCAGTGGTGCAGACCAGTGGCACGATGGAGGCAACCCTGGTATTCTAACCCTATAGCCGAGGGGGTCGGCGCTGCCGCTGATGCTGCTGGTGCTGCTGCTGGTGCTGCTGCTGCTACCGCTGGTGCTGATGTTCGTGCTAGTGCCGGCAATACTGCTGGTGCTGGTGTACAGGCGAAGAATGGTGATAACACGAAGGCGGCGGCGACGGCGACGGTGCCGGAGCGAGGAGAGCGCGAGGGGACGGGGATAGGGGCGGCGGGAGGGGCGGATACCACTCTGGATATTTCTTATCCCAGCGCACGTAACCCTCTAACAAGCTAGCAAAGTTTACCAATAAATTGTATGACGGCGAGCGTCGGCGATGGGGAGGAAGCCGCCGGAATATCGTACCGCCGCGCCGCGTTGGGCGGTGATGGTGGTTGGTGGTGGTGGTGGTGGTGGTGGTGATGTTGGCTCGCTTTTGTGCCCTCCCCCTCTTCTCCTCGCCTCCTTCACCCTTTTTTCTTTATCTTCCCTATCCGCTTCTTACCGAAGAGTCGTCTCGCTTGACGAAATATGTTTTTCGAAAATCATGACCACATACATCGGCGGAACCGAATCGGCAACTTTCGAGTTTGTACCCTGATCTCGCGTTCGATGAACCTGCTTCGTTAACGTTACAGCGATTGTACGCGCCAAGAATGATCTTTGATATAAACCTAAAGAATAAATTTTGACCTCTTTTCCTTTTTTCGATATCTTTCTTCTTTTGTCTTCCTTCTATCCCTTCCGTTTGTTTCTTCTTCGGTTTTGATATGTCCGTAAAAATTTAGATTGCCGCATAAATAGATTCTCAAAGAGGGCAATAATAAAATTACAATTCACAGAGATAGAAAGAAAAAAATCAACCGCGGTCATAATCAGAGAACTCGGATCTTATAATTTGATTAAGAGTTTTCTTTAAATTCAAATATTTCTTCTGTAAAATCCACTGTTTCAAGATAAGAATTATATATTAATTGCCGTATGTCAAAAGAGAATATCCTCAAACGATTCCGCTCGAAGGGCTCGGAATATTTTCATCGAGATGCGATTGCACTTGAGCTTTAATAGGACGCATTTACGGTCGTGCGCCTTCTGTCGCGCAAAACCGGTACACAATTTTTCATATATCTCTCTCCCTTGTCCCTCCTTCCCGATGAAACGCCAAATGTTGGCGCACACCGCCAATGAGAGAAACAGGACAGGAGCAGAAAAGCAGTGGGAAAAGAAGAGAGGGATGGAGGCAACGGACGATTATAACCGAATGCCATTTCGGAGACATAATGCGGCGCTCGCGCGAGCGAACGTACTTTATAATGGAGTCACATCAAATCGGTTACACAATCACAATACTAAATTGGACATAATGGCTACCTACGTATTCCTCCCGACGGGACCAAAAACGCGCGAACGCGTGGCCGGAGTTATGTTCGCAGTTTCCAGTCACAATATAACCATTCTTTCGAGAAAGAAATCGTAAAATTAGAGAAAATCATGAATTAGCCTTATCTCAATTCATCGCAAGACAAATTCAAGAGTTAAACGTAGAAATCAGGTATAGAAATAGGTATATATAACGAGTAAAAATACAAATTATGAAATTATTTACAACTTTACACTTCTTCATTTCCTTCATTTAGGATTTGACAAAATTAAATTAAATTTTTTCAATAGTATAAATATTAAGATGTAAATGATTTTTAAATTAAGTAATTAAAAATTTACAGATTTTCATAAATATGAATTAAATTTGAGTTCCTAACAAAAAAAAATGAACTGCAATTAATTTTGAATAAATAATATTATCAATTTTACAATGATAATACACTTATAACAATTCTTAAAATCTCCGAATCAACAATTCTTGAAATCTCCCGATTTTATCGCATCTCAAACGCAGCCATGACGGTGTCCGAGAAAAAAAGAATAAAGAAGAGTATAGGAGAATTCTTTGCATATACAGCGTGAGTCAGGAACTATGTATTTTTTCTTATATATATTTTACAGAAATTATATAATATAAAATAAATGAATAAAAAGAAATGATCATTGCTTCAATATTAATAATTACAAATTTCTTTAAGAGGGAAAATGTGTCAGATATTTAGTATATCAAATTTAGTAATCGAATTTATACAGTAAAACTTGATGTTGATAACTAACTTTTGTTACATCTGTCTTTGTCTCTCTTTCCCTCAATTAAATTTTAGATATAAATACTCAACAATAATTTAATGTAAGATTTGTAAGATTTGTTTGTATTTGACATGAAAAATTAGTAAGACGTGAATGTAATAAAAATTTTATTTGATTTTTGTTACAGGAACATCTAGTTCTCTCTAAACGATGGGAGTCCGTGACTTTTGATACCGCCTGTATATGCATACATCGAAGTTGATCGGAAGCGATCTATTCATCCTGAAATATCTTTTCGTGGAAAGGTCGTGGCGAGCACGCTCTGAATGTTGTCCATTCCTTTCCGCCATTCTCGTATATTTGCTCTTCTGACCGAGCAACCTCGCTGCTTGGATTTACCGAAGTCCTCCTCCGATTGCCAGAAAAAAATCACTCGATCGAATAATCTTAATCCGCAGTATGCTTTCTTTGCGAGGCAGACATTTATCTTAATCTCATTATATACATAGCATCTGTATGAAGTATAAATTTATCTTAATTTCATTAATATATTTGCTCAAATGTTCAATTATTTATCACATACTATTAGCGTAAGATTAATATTTACGATACTTTAATATTATCTAAATAGCATGAAAAAAAGAAGATATCACAATCAAAATACTAAAAATAAAGATCTTTATAATTTATATTTTTTTCAGTTGTATTGATTTTAATAATGTATTATTGCAAAAACTGCATTTTGTATACAGTATTTTTAAATAGCATATCTAATGTCGAATATCAATATACAGGAGCGTAGCCAGGATTTTATTTCGGAAGGGGGATTTAAAAAAAATTAAAATCACAAAACAACTCATTACTGTTTTAATTAAATAAGATAACAATATTCGTTCAGGATATTTTCTTTAGACCTTAAAGCATTTACCATTTCATTTCTCTCTCGGCTTTTAACCTTTCATTTTCATATTTTCATATTTGGTTCCAAAATTTGGGGGGGGGGGGATTTATCCCCCTAATCCCCCCCCTAGCTACGCCACTGTTAATATATACTTAAAGTAAGAAGAAAGAGAGAGAATATATCGATATTCTATTTAATTTGTTATATTAGCAAATTTTCTCGTTATACTTCGATAATCTCCCCAAAGCAAGCAATTACTGGCGGCGCTGTCGAATCCGGAAGAAAATGCTACTATGAAGTATTTGAAACCGATGCACGCTTTGTTGACCATTACGCAATGGTCAGTTGGCAAAAAAATGCGGGACTAATAACGGCACGATTTACTTCCGGAAGAGAGAGCGAGCGAAAAGAGTGAGCGAGCTAACAGAAAGAAGGAAAGAAAGAAAGAGAAAAAGAGAGAGAGAAAGCTTTGCTCAGAACCGGACGAGGTGACTGGAGGAGAGGTTTAAGCGTTTCTTCTCCGGGTCTCTCTTCGTGTGCAATCGATTCTTCCGCCATATCGCACGGACCACTTCAGGGGGGCAAGAAGGCACGTGTTAACGCCGCCGCACCGAGACGACAGTCAGTCGGAAAAAAAAACTTCGCCCCACTCACGTCCCCTTCCTGCCACCCATCGCATTCTCCCGCGCCGTTTCTCTTTCTCTCTTTCGTTACTTTTTTCCTCCTTCCTTCCTCCCCGGTTCGGCCACCCGCGGCTTCGCCACTACAATATTTACGGGTTTGCAAACCGACGAGCGATTTTCACTTAAGCCGATTCGCTTCGCCGACGATTCGAGATATATTCGCTCGTGCACTTTGTCTCGCCCTCGAGTGCGGTGCAATCCGATGCAACGGGACACGACGCGAGCAGCCGGAAAAAAAGTTACATTCTGTATCGACCTGCTACAAGTAATTATCGATCAGTCTGATTAACGTTTTTCCGCAAACGTCCCAAATATGCGCAATGCAAGACTAATTTCGATGTAGACTCCTAAAATCTGATCGCGTCACTAATTGAATTTTGTGAACGGTATAGTTCGATTATAAGCGTCAATTGCAAATTCTCAATTATAATACCGTAAAAAAATCTAATCTCACATGAATTTTATAAAACATCAGAGGAATATGCAAATCCATTTTAGGTTGTTGTAGGGTAAGGGAATCAAATGTGGATCAGACATGTAGTTCCGGATCATTTATCATATTTAAATAATTATATTTTTCAGATGGTGCATATCATAAGCATTTGTTTTAGCTTTGTCAATTATCAATTGTTTCTTGTTTACTAGCAGCAATACTATACATTTTATTGATATCATCGGATAATAAAACGTGAGATGTTAATTAAAGTGTTTCTTCAAAAATTCACTCAAAGTGAACACTTATAAGGATTGTCTTAAGGCAATTTTACAGGATGTAATGAATAGCATTAGATTTCATAGATAAAATTTTGCTCAGTTGAAATTAAATGTTCGCGGATGTCTGTGTAATAACCATGTTATAAGAGTCTAATTGTGGATCATTTATGTTATTTTATTTAATTAAAATTAAAAAAATATGAAACAATAACGAAATAGAATAAAATCATCTGTAAAGTATTCTTTATAATTATTCATAACTTTTAAATTTTTTATTGTTCGTTTGGTATCTTTTTAGACAAAAATATAAATTTGTATTTTAAGAGTGATTCAGAATTAGTGGATCTTTACTCTAGTTCTAATTCTTTTATTATCGTATACGCATCTCCCATTCGTGTAACACATAGCAGATATCCTTAATTGATAATGTATAAAAATTATATAATATATAATAATTTATATTTGTGTTATATTTATATATATTACATCGTTACACGTCGTAGATTTTCGGATGATGAAGACACTATTAAGGTCAAAATTTTGTTCGTTAACAAAATTGTCAATGTCATTTACGAAGGGGACCGCGTAAAACTTATATTTAGCCCCGGTTTCGTGGGGTTTTCAAAAATGGGCAAAGGGCAGACCTTCAGTGCGCGCTTCAGAGGCAGGCGGGTGCGGCTCCGCATTAGCGCCAACGAGTCAGAAAACTCCCCTGCGGCTCGCGTCGCTACAATATTTATGGGGTTGCTCGCGCGAGCGAGCGATTCCCGTTCGCGCGAGTTCGCCTCGTTGGGCGCTCAAGGTCCTAACGAGTCTTAACGCGTGTGCGAGATGAGCTTAGGACGAGCGCGAAAAATTAATGAGCGTCGACCGGCAGCGCCTGAAATTGTGCATTTTTAAAGAATACCTTATCGCCGAAAGAAAATAACACTTTATACGCAAAATATTTTGTCTTAAATAATTCTGAAAGCTCGTATTAAATGTTGTTCTTTGGGTTCAAAATAGAATATAAAAATTGGGTAGTCTTGGTAAATTTAATTTTTGATGCTATATGGATGAAAAAAATGTATATTACGCTAATTATCGCCTTTCTATTTTTTACGATTAAATTGTCGAAAATTTTTATTATTATATAGACACAGCACTATAGACATTATTTCAACAAGATAATACACTTTATTATTAAATATAATTGATATAATCCTCCAAGCTTCTCTCTAAGGAAATCATTATATATTAAATAATTTATATTAGGTAAATCTTTAGACACTTCGATTTTAGAAGAATATTACTTAGAAACTTTTACATAGAAATATTGCATACAAATATTAGTCATTACAAATTATCTCGATTTTTTATAATTGGATAATCTCATTATCAAAACATTTTTATATTAT
>NJRQ01000246.1:271865-312522 GCA_003063805.1 Aphaenogaster ashmeadi | reverse complement strand
AACTTTACAACAATTTTCTCTCTGATCTTTTAAGGAATGATTCCCTTAAAACCTAACTATACACATAGCGTTCTTGCCATTTCCGGTTTTTAGTAAAAAAAGAATTCTCAATTAATCACGCGATCGTCGAGTCGTGATCCTTCGACATCACGTGCGGGTTATTTGAGAGAGCTCCCCCCGCGCGCTTTCCCTTCGGAAGGGAAGTTTCTCGGTTCCATGGGGATTCCGGAGCGGAGGCGCGTGTGCCCTCGGGGGCTTTCGTGACCAGAACGCCGCGTCGCCTCACCCTCTCCGTCGCCCATGCCGTCACCGCCACCCCCGTCCGCGCAAACCGACGTGACACCCCCGAAGCCACGCCGAGCTTGCAACGAGAATTTTGCCGAGGAGTTAACTGGATCCCGCGACTACATTAAAGGCGAGACGATGCTCCGGGAAAGCGGAGTGTGTTCTTATCGACAGGTCGGGCGATCGGACGAGAAGAGAATAACTCGACGGAAACGTCCGTCTTTATCCTCTGTTTCAAACGTGCTATAAAAAGGCGAAAGCTTCCGCGAAGTGATGAGGCAGACTATAAGAAACTCGCATTCACGTTTTTAATCCCGTCCATCCGCTATAAATGTGCAATTTCATATATTTAAATTTACGAAAAATTCTGAGCTAAACGATCGTATAACTACATACGCTTTGAATCTCTAAACGAAACTCTTTCTCTAACACTCGACGTATAAAATTTTTTTTATACATCTTTTTCATTGCTTTCATTTTACTTTCGCGGGTGAAGATTTGTAATCTGATACGCAAATGTAGGTTTAAAAATTGAAAAAAATCTTTATTTTATTTTTCCACAATGAGAGAGAAAGAGATATAAGTATTGTACTATAACAACAAGCTGTAAGTAATTATGAACTCTGTACGCATCCGCGATTTCTACACTTGTTTCGCTAAAAATATAGCTCGTGTCTCGGGAGGTTACGTGATGTTTTTAAGGTCGCCACCTAGTCGCGCAAACAACGTTCGCCGCCTGCGGCGAAACGTCGACGTGCATCACGAAGTCGAGCGAGCCAGGACAGGGAGGAGGAGAAAAACTAAACAGGATTACGGCGACGTGGCTGGATGAATCTAGCCGCGGGCCATTAGAATAATCACGGAAGGTGGCAGTCAGCTGTATTAATCGATACCGCCGCCGACGGTTGTCTCATAAAAATTTCACATGGCCGGAATGTCGCGTGTCGCGTGACGTGCGAAGGATACTCAACGATTAACGTCGATCCATTAATGATGAACTGCTGAATCATGCGTTGCTTCATCTGGATTTTCCATATCGGCCTCTCTCTCTCCCTTTTTCTTTAAAAGGTTTTTAATGCAATGTACAAGGCATGATGTAAAAATACCAGGTGTAACATTGCGCATAATGGCATAGTGGGGGCAGCCAATCAAAAATTGGTCATGAATACAGTCACGAAATTAACCTGTGTGAAGTTAGCTCCCCAATGTCGAAAAATCAAAACTTTTCTTTTTGCAAACGTTTGCCCATCGTTTGCCCATGAATGCCCTGTTGGAATTTTTGTTTGCCCCCCTCTAGTTCAAAGTTATAAGCAATTAAATTTTGGGAGGCCAACTTCACACTGGCCCCTCAATGTCGAAAAATCAAAAATTTTCTTTTTGCAAACGTTTGCCCACGAATGCCCCGTTTGAAATTTTGTTTGCCCCCCTCTAGTTCAAAAGTTATAAGCAATTCAATTTTGGAGGGGCCAACTTCACACTGGCCCCCCAATGTTGAAAAAACAAAAATTCCAACAGTATTCATGGGCAAACGTTTGCAAAAAGAAAATTTTTGATTTTTCAACATTGGGGAGCCAGTGTGAAGTTGGCCCCACCAAAATTAAATTGCTTATAACTTTTGAACTAGAGGGGGGCAAACAAAAATTCCAACGGGGCATTCGTTGGCAAACGATGGGCAAACGTTTGCAAAAAGAAAATTTTTGATTTTTCGACATTGGGGGGCTAACTTTACACAGGTGCAAAATTAAGAAAAATAAGGAAAATGTATAAATATAAATAAAAAATTATTATCTACTACACAATACTTTATTTTACTTCGCTTTTTGTCACTTTTTTCACGGTTTGTTACCCGAGAATACCGTTACCCGAAAATACACAGCAACTGATCAATGACAGTTGTTAGCAGCCATATTACTTTTTAGCATTTGTGACCAATTCCTGATTGATCAAAAAGCGGCCATTATTTTGGACGAGTGCGCATCCACAGAAATGTTACACCTTGTATTCTTACATCATGATACAAGGTATTGTTGAAATGCGGCGTTTCGATACGCTTCGTGTTTCGATAGAAATTTCCCAGTCAAGGGAGGGTGTTTCCAATTCCTAATGCCCGCCAAATAAGCGTATCGAAAGTGACACAACGCGGATTTCACCACGAGAGTAAAAACTCGCGCGAGGGATTTATCTCGTGGACGAATAATCGTCGAGAGGCGGCGGGGATAGCGGGCAACACGCGATAGTGAAAGGAGGAATTACCGCCTGACTTATTATCCTCTTTCGCCGGAACGAATTTGCAATGCGGTGCGCATTTTCGCGCGACGTCCCCGCGCGACAATTTTTCCGCGGTGACGGCTCGTCCCGCGTGCATAATGTTCGCGGAGGCACGGCCGGAATTGTCCCCGGGGCATCACGTATATATCTCGTTATACCGGTCGTCGGATATATCCCTCGAACGAGCGTCCGAGGATCCGCTCTCGGATCTACCGTCCCTTCCCCCTTCCGCCCCTCTCCCGATCTCGCCCTTCTGTACCGGCGTCTCGTCGCCCCTTTCGACCGTCCGTTTTCCTCCCTAAGCACGGAGAAACGTTTGCGAGCGGCTGCGGAACGCCGGCAATAAATTTATCCCGGCACGCAATAATATTTGTGCCGGGCGCGGGAATATACCGGTGCCGCCCACACCGACGCGAGGATATCCCACACACGTGCGTATACGTGCGTATGTGTCTGTGTGTGTGTGTGTGTGTGAGCGGCGCGCCGACGATGGAACGAACGCGCGCGACAGCCGGGCGCGCGATAACGATAACACCGCTTGGGTACTCCGCGTGTGTACTCGCCCTCGAAAGCGAGCGCGCTGCACGCGCGTGCATTGTGGCGTGCATCTCGTCGCTGCACGCAACAACGAGCGAGTGTATGTGTACGTGGGTGTGTGTGTGTGTGAGAGAGAGAGAGTGTGTAATGCACGCGTGTGTACGTGCCAATAGCGGGAGTTGTTTGGGGGATGGCGATTTTTTAAAAAACTATCGATATTCCCATTTATTTAAATACGCTCGGGGCTGAATCGACGAATATCGTTGAAAGGTATCGGCACCAGGCCGATACCCGTAGATATCGCCGGATGGCGATGAGACTTAATTACGAATAAAAAAAAACAACTAAAAATAATGTGGTTTGTGTTTCGAGACTGTTGGTATATAAAAATTGATAATCGCGGAAAATGTAGCGGATTATTTCTATCCTGTCGCGCGAAGCTACGGCGACCTCGGGCTCGCTCTTTGGAAATTCGCGAAATTCGCTCCATCGGAGTTTGGTTGCTGACGCGAAGTTATTTCCGAGGATCATCTGCTTCCGAGAGAGAGAGAGCGAGAGGTGGACTGGATTATCGATCGGCGAAGAGCCTTGAATTTTTTACACGGGGATGCGGAGGCGCGAGGCGGCACGGACGCGCGTTCGATTTAGGAATACTTAACTTTCATAGAGTACCGGATGGTACTCGTTCGCGGAGGAGGCCTCTCGGTAATTTTCAGCGGCCTCGACGACTCGTCGGCGAACGATTTATCGATTTGTGCCTCGCGATGATTTTAGCCACGGCATATCGCCGGGTAATGTTAGCATTCTAATCACGCACGCGACATGTATGTCTTTATTGGCGTGGTATCGACGGCTTTTGGATTTACGCGGGACAAACAAACGGAACGTTCGCGCTCGCGGCGCGTGACCATTTTCATGCCGAGTTTCAGTAGGTCGTCGTCGGACGACCGCGAGCTAAACTGGGAACAAAAGAGCCGGCGGTAAACTGGTCGAACGGACGAATGTGCTCGGACGCGAGTGCGAGTGCGAGCGCGCGAGACGCCGCGCCGCGCCGCGCGTTATCGCGCATTAATCGGGCGCGGGCTCTCTCTCTCTCTCTCTCTCTCTCTCTCTCTCTCTCTCTCTCTCTCTCTCTCTGCGGCCAGGAATCGCGCGGCCGGGCCCGCAGGCAAGCTCGTAAATAATGTAACGCCGCGCGACAAGCCGCCGGGAGGCTCTTTACGAAAAAGTGTCTCGTAATGCCGCGGTAAAATTTTGATCGCGTTGCGGAGAAGGATTTGCATCTGTAACGGAGCACTTTCGTTTCCGGCGCCAGGCAGATTTTTTTTTACGAGCGACAGCCTTACAGCTCTATCATCTAATCACAATGTATGATGGCGCTTGTATATCTTTCTCGCAGGTCTTTAATAATTCCCGATCGTTGGAAAAGGAGATTTCAAGTCCCACCTCCTCCTTCCCATTTCGCACAATCTCAAGAGCGCGATACCTCACGCGTTTACTCGTTGGCACTGGCCAGATCTAATCGTACGTGAATTCCTGAACAGCTGGGTACGAGGGGATGGCAAAGGGGAGGAAGGGGGGAGGGGGACGATCGCGGTGAGATCGAAACGCAGTAAATCTGGCGGACGGCCAAAGGAAACACCCGATCCTGCCCGGACGGCCGCATTTCCATCTCCTCGAAGTGGCGCGCGCGAGAACGGCACGACTCCTCTCTCTTTTGCTTCCTCGTGGAGGAAGCTTTTTTTTTTTCAAGTTCCATCCGCAACTCTTCGCCGCGGCGGACCGCAATTCGGATGAATGTTTAACGCGAGAGTCCAGATATAAACGCGGGTGAGCCGTATTTAGGGTACCATCGCGCGCGCGGCGCTTCAATTTTCTACTCCGTGAGGAAATAACACGATACGAGCCACCATTTTGCAAGCAAATACGCTACCAAAATAAAAGGATATTTCAGAGAAAAATCATTCTTGTATTAATTATTATAATTTTTTTACGATTAATTATTATAAATGTAACTATCTAAAGTTGCGTATCCACCAAAGGAACATAGAGCAACATTTGCGTTTCTGTTGCGTGTTTCCGTAAAAGTTCCAGTATGTATGTATGTCTGAGACCACCCATACACCCCCTTTAAAATGAAGGGAAGTGGTTTTTATCAAAAATCTAAAAAATTTTTATAAGTAAATCGGGCACGGTCTATCGAATGGTGATATTTTCATTTTCCGCTACTGACCGGAAATGAGCTATCTCGGAAGTCGAATTTTTTAAATGAAACATGGCACTTTTTATTGCAGATTCGGATTACATGCAAAAAAATAAGAAACTTTTGTCTCAAACATTTTTTCTGAAAATGGCTTCATTGATCTTGAAATGATCTTGAAAGTGACGAAAAAATAAATTTTAATTTGCGTTTCTGGGTGAGTGAATGTGTGTTTGTTCAAACAAAGTATTTAAAATGAGCACTGTTCTCTACAAGTATCTACTCTGCTTTGGAAGGAATTGGTTGCTCGAAGAATCTCAACGGCATGTAATGATTACAAAAAGTGCCATGTTCCATTTAAAAAATTCGACTTTCGATCCAGATAGCTCATTTCCGGTCAGTACCGGAAGATAAAAATATCACCATTCGATAGAGCGTATCCGATTTACTTATCAAAATATTCGAGACTTTTGATAAAAAAACCTCTTCCCTTCATTTTAAAAGAGGTGTACGGGTGGTCTCAGACACTCTGTATACAATGTATATGTATGTGTATGTTTAAAAAAAAAATTCCAATGTTTTTTTGGTGGATACGCAGCTTAGGCCCAATTCCACAATCTCCAGTTAACTTAACCGGCCGGTTATTCCATTGAAATTTGGCCAATCGCATTTGTCGTTAAGCAAAATTAACAAATGCGATTGGTCAATTTCAATGGAATTAATCGACCGGTTAAGTTAACTGGAGATTGTAGAATTGGGCCTTAATGTTTCAAGTATGTGGCAGATGTAACGTAATTAATCAACGTAACAAATGATCGTTCTTGATTATCGTTTGAGGGAAAGAGTAGCGGCTCGTACTCACAAGCAGCGATGACTGTTCGTCAATAGCACGATATTCGTGCGGTTTCCTCGACGCGAGCTTTGCGCGCCGTTCGTTCCTACGAATCGTCTCCCATAAAATTCTAATGCCAGCGCGGTGCGCGCGTTGAATTCAGGGTGGAAGCTCGACTTTTAAGGAACGCGCGCGGTCGGTCGGGTCGCGAGTTGTATATCGGGGTCTCGGGCTTTCCTGGAGTATACCCATAAATATACGCGCATATGCGCGCACGTGAGGGGCTGCCCGACCAGCTAACCGCCGCCTGCTTTCAACCCTCCGCCCTCGCTCTCGCTCCCCAACCCCCGCGCGGTCTCGCCCTTTGCTCCCGACCCCGGCAGCCTGATGAGTCCTCTTGCTCGAATGCAGGTGGCGAAACGGCAATTAAGCTCGCGAGAGCTACGGACCTCTTGTTTCGACTACCCTCCGGCTTCCCTTCCCCCGCCTCCCGCCTCTCGCGCCGCGCCGTTTCTCGGAGGAAACGAAACTGCCGGAAACGCCCGCCCCCGCACCCCCGGCCGCCTCCTCCTTTCAACCTAGAAAAGTTTCAGCGCGTTCAGATCTCCGGTGCACTCGAGCACACTGATTGGCCGCGGTATACTGGTGCGCGAAGACGAAGGATCGATCTTCTTTCTCGCTCGCGTTGAAATTCGAACACGTCGTTATTAAACTGATACACCATTGTTAACGTATATTAATACACGCGGGATGACATTAACAAAGCCGCAGAAACTGTGAAAATTACAAAGAAGGTTGCGTTACGTTCTACTTTCTAACTTGAAAATGCGAGAAGACACGTCAGAGCAGAAATTAGAGAGGGGAGTAGACGAAACAATAAAAGATGCTATTTTATACGAAGTAAATTGTGCCACTTGTATGCTAAATCCTGTTGAATTTGTAGCTTCGCTTTTTATCTTTTTTTAATCTTGAGATCAGAAATGTGTTATAGCAAAAATAGGATACAACTGTAGTTGCAAATCGATGACCAGTGCGAGCCTGGAGCGCGATTGTACATAGATACGTGCGATCAAATCAAATTTAACAGTACAAATAATTATAATGTAATTACGATATCCGGTTTCGATCTCTACTGAGATCCTTTTCAGAAAAAATAAGATATATCGGCAATTGGCAAACTTAAAGGGAGCGTTTTGCATCCGACACGTCACAAAGCTCATTATGACGATTGCATCTATCACTATCCATCATTCATGTTAATACAAAAACGAGCGACTTTCTAGTAATTTACAGCTACAGCTATAAATCCGAATGAGCTGGTCACCTTATCCTATATCGGAAGTTTTTCGTCGCGGCTGTGGATCACGCAGGAAGCCGCCGACAAAGGGTACGACATCGTGCAGGAGATCTCCATTAGCAGCTTCGATTAAGGGTAGAGGTGGGTGGAGGGTGAACAGGAAGTAGAGCGGCAGGGAGGATAATTAGCTGTCCGTGCCGCTCGCTTTGCCGCGGCGTCGCGCGCTTCCGGACGCAACGTTAAAGAGTAATAAGGCGGGGGCGTGCTCGCGCGCTTTGTGAAAGGGAAGAAGAAGAAGGCGAAAAAGGCGAGAAGGAGGGAGAGGGGACCAGGGCGAGCAGGGAGCACGTCAAAGTTCTTCCGCGAAGCGCGGGGGCACAGGAGGAGAAAAAAGAAGAGAAAAGCGCGGGAAGGACGAGAAGAGGACGAGGACTAAGAAGAAAAAGAAGCAGAGGTATCGGGAGAGAAGAGAGGAGGAAGGCTCGACGTCGTGGAGACGACGAAGCCGAAGCGCCGGATAGGGAGAGAGGTGATGAGGAGCATGAGGAGAAAGAGGAAGAGGGAACGAGGGAAGAGAGAGAGAGAGATAGAGAGAAAAAGAGAGTAAGAGAGGGGAAAGAGGAGAGGAAAGGCGGCGAGAAGCCAAGGAGGACTCTTCGGGGACCGGAGACGACGGCGGGCAAAAAACGAGCAAAACGGAAGCGAGGGAACCCGACTCGAGCTCTGCCTTTGCCTTACCTTGCCCTACCCGCCTCGCCTCTCCTTGTCTTCGTCTTTGCCTCGCCTCGCTTCGCCTCGCCTCGCCTCGCCTCGCCTCGCCTCGCCTCGCCTCGCCTGTGCCTGCCAGCTCGCCACGAGACGGCAAACACGCCCGAGCTTAAGCTTCGTTCTCATGCCAACGCGGCTGCACGCCTCCACCGTCTTCTTGGTCGTCGTCTTTCTTTTTACCCTCGCTAACCTGAACCCCCGTCCGTCCCTCCGCGGCGTCTTCTCTCGCCGCTTCGGTCTCGTCTTTCGTTGCCACGCTCTCTCGCAAGAGAGCCATTCCGGTCTCCCGCTGCTCCTCGCCTCATCCGAACGCGCGTGCGAACGCAGCGGCAACGATTTGACGAGATCTCATCTCTTTATAACTCTCTCATGTTAAATGTCGGAATAATTAATTACGAGCTGGAGTTACATTAGTTAATAGACAGCTAGATTGGAATTGCATTAGTATGTAAACTATCTGAATTTATGTGCCTTTTCTAGCAAAATTTTTCCTCTATTTCAACTTTTTCGTCAAGTTTTCGTTTTAGACATTAATCCGTTCTTCTACCAGATCACCAGCATCCGTCGTTATAATGCAGCCGCGACATTTGGTACACCCTGTACACAGTCTCTGTTCCAATATCTTTCAATGTAATATCCTTCACTGTGAGGCATGCGGTTGAACGCGTGCTCGGCAAAGAATATTATTAGGAATGATAAGTGCAGGGAGGATTCCCGGGCCGGAAATAGATACGCGGATCTATATGTACGCGAGCGGGCTATCGTTCCTTTTTTTTCTCGCGATGTCGGTGAGATGAGACGCGCGCGCGAGATCGTAATGAGAGCATCGTAATAAGCCGACCGATCTCGAACGTAATTGCTTATACGCGCTCGAATCGGTGAGTCTCGGCGTATTATAGAATTGTAGAATTATAGACCGCTGCCCGTGTCTCAATCGATGGACAATTTGTAAACTTCGCTTGTATTTCGCATCTCTACTTAAAATAGCATGCACGACAGCTTTGCAGATATGGCTCGAAATATTTTTAAATTCTTTAACGACTCGCCAAAAACGTTTCAAATAGCTATTTTTAAGTAATAAGCTTTGCATAACGAACAACAATACAAATGAACGAGCCTCGATTAAAATAATATTGAAACGTGTAGGCGCGCGTCCGACATGAACTCGAACTCGTATTTAAATCTTTGTGCGGGATGCGAATGGAATTAAAATCGCGCACACGTGCGCGCGCAAAATTGAAGCCGTACACGTGCGTATTATACTAAATAGAGGATACGCATTCGATCACTCCCCCGCGGCGAGAGTCAAATATCCTCAAGGCGGGAAGCCCAGGGCGACCTAACCCGCGACTATGCAGCTCTCGTTCCGCGGGCGGTACTATATCGTTATCAACAATTAACAATCGCGCTCGGCGATCGGGGGTCGCGATCGCGCATGTACGCACAATCGCGCGCCGCGGATTAATTAATGAGCGGAGCTTTTGACGTTCGGCGCGCACACCCCGCGGTATTGGCGGCGGCATGGCAGCGGGCTGATCCTGAGCTATCGCACGCGCGATATAGGCGGCCTGACCCGGACCGCTCCGCTGGCCGCGCGTCCCGGCGCCGAGCGTCGCGCCTCCCGTCCGCCCGGTCCGCCCGCGTAATCCGCTTCTGGCATCACGAGTTATGTGCCACACCGTCGACAGCCCTCGGCTTAAGCCCGGCGGCGCACACGCCGCGCGCGGAAACGAGAGAGGGAGAAAGAGAGAGAGAGAGAGAGAGAAAGAGAGATGCCGAAATACCGCTCCCGGTAAAACCGCGAGCGTTCGCGCGCCCCGCAAAGCTCCGCGTCCGTAATAACTCTTTTCTGCCCGTCTTGGAAAGCGGCCTCCGTCTTGTAATTGAAGGTACCTCCGTCCGTAACGCCGCAAATTGTATTCCGTTGGAAGGCAAATTAGAGCGGATAGAAAGCGTTTTTAAGTTCGCGCTTTTAGCGCAGGTACAGCCGGGGGAAACTTGCGAGACGACCTCGACGAAACGGTCTTGACGATGCGCGCCGGGTTTCTTTAATATTTCGAAGGTTAAAGTGAGATTATCGCGCAGTTACAGCGGCAAGGCTTAAGGCGAACTGACCTGTCCAAGATTATGCGTGTCCTCTGAGCACGCATATACATCTACCGATTAAGGTCCACGCAACTGCGCTCGAACCATCTTTGCCGAACAGCCCAGGATCACGCTATCGCGCGAAGTGGCCGTTATGCCTTGCGTACACGCATACGTCGTGATAACCGCCGGACAAAATAAGGGAGATAAAATAAGGAAGCAAATTTGCGGCGCGCAGTTCGCACGAGTAGGAAAATTCACAAAATAATTATTATTAGGCACCAAGATCCGCCGCGACCGATATTGGCTTTCTTTCATATTTGTTTAATATCATCGGTCTTATTCTTAATATTATTTGTTTAAAATAAGGAAGATTAGTAATTGCGAAGCTTGCTGGAAAACGACAAGATGAAGTGCTAAAACTGCGTGCGATTCCTAATGTCGAGACGGCAATATTTTATATAAGCGTCATTTTTTCAATTCTTCATCCTAAAAGTGATTTGCCGCGGTTTTCAGTAGTAATATCAATTATTTTAATTGAAATTAACATGTATTGTATTTGGTTTCAGGTTTTTAATATAGAAGTCTAATTACTAATTGTATTTATTTAGCTTCAAGTTTTTAATATTAGATATCTAATTAATTGTATCTATTTAGCTGTAGGTTTTTAATATTAGAAATCTAATTAATTGTATCTATTCAGCTTTAGGTTTTTAATATTGGAAGTCCAATTACTAATTACTAATTGGACCTCTAATATTAAAAACTTGAAGCTGGATAGATACAATACATGTGAACGCAGAGTACGAAATAACACTTCTCTATACTTCGAACCTTGAGACATCTCTGAGAGATCGTCTTCCGAAAATTTTCAGGAAATTATTTTTATTTTTAAAAACTTCTCGCACGGATAAAGCATCGCAAGTGTCACAAACTGTCGAACGCATCACGGATTTTTCCTCAAACTCCTCAAAGGCTTTTACGACTTTACGTGGAAGAGAGACACATATATCGCGTGCGATCGCCATAGGTCGATCGACAAAAATACATCTCGATGTAATTAAGAGTTACATCGCCGTTCTAGAAACAACAGGACGCGTAACTGCAGCAGCTTCATATAATTATCTCGTCGGATGGCGGCGCGGCGTAAGACGCAAGAACGAGCGTAAGAAAAGTGAGCGACACGCGAGTACGCGACGGCTTGAATCGAGCCGGTACGCGTTGCACGCGCGATTAACCGGTATCGTCCCAATTGCGCTGAAAGCATCGACGCGGCGGCATCCGCCGACCGGCCGGCCGGCCCAGAAATGCACCGGCCGACCGTGCGTTGCACTATTATTACCACCGCACCCGGATAAGCGGCCACGCTCGATCGTTACCTGAAACTTAGGATTAACACCTGGATCACTCGCGCGACGACGCCCGGCAATCTTGCCGTTGTCGACGCGTCGAGCGTTGCGTGCGTCCCGATTAGAGCTGACGCCTATCATAAACGGAAGTCCCCGATGCAATTACGGCGATAAGCCGCGCAGACATGGGCGTCCACGGGGGGGGGGGGCAAGAAGGGCATTCCCCCCCCTGGAATCAGCAAAAAATCAAGCACTTGCTCTCCCCCCAAGAACAGAAAGTCATGATGACGTCAAAATGATGCTAAAATGACGCCTTTGACATCATTAATGAAGTCATGATGACGTCTAAATGACCTCAAAATGATGTCAAAGGCGTCATTTTAGTATCATTTTTACGTCATCATGACTTTCGTGTTCTACTTGGGCCTTTGAATAAAGGAAGAGTAAAGTTGTACTCTCTAAGCTTGCCGATCTCTGCTCTAATCCATACACTGAAAAAAAATTCTTGGTAAACGAAGTGTTTGTATAAACGACCGAACTGGCCAAAATTTATTCATCACGACGTTTCGACCATGGGTTTTGGTCCTTTTCAAGTGATCTATAGATTTGGATACAAAGGTAAACGCATTAATGTCATGTTCACATTGTACAATGCATCTGTATCGTATAAGGTATATTAGTTGTTGTCTTGAAGTACAAAACGTCGTGATGACTTTCTGAATAAATTTTGACCAGTTCGGTCGTTTATACAAACACTTCGTTTAATTATTACTGGCGATATAATTTTACCACTCTTATTAATATATTATACACCATCGACCTTAATAATGGTGTCATCATCTAGTGGAGGTTTTTTCCAAAGTATTAGCAGAGAATTTGGATTCTATTATACAAAGTTATTAAAGTCATGGATAAACATCAAGAGGAGAATTTGTACTTCAAGACAACAACTAATATACCTTATACGATGCAGATGCATTGTACAATGTGAACATGATATTAATGCGTTTACCTTTGTATCCAAATCTATAGATCACTTGAAAAGGACCAAAACCCATGGTCGAAACGTCGTGATGACTTTCTGAATAAATTTTGGCCAGTTCGGTCGTTTATACAAACACTTCGTTTAATTCTTGGTAAACTTGTGAGATGCATTTAGTATACTTTCTTTTGAAGTATTTGATTATTATTACCGATTATAATAATAATAACAAAACATTTTGTAATAATTATAAACATTTGTAATAGTTATAAAAGAGCAAATTTTGTTTAGTTGAGCCAATTAAATTACGTAATACTTATTATACGTTTAGTTGAAACTATTTCACCAAGGTGATTGGCAACATTAACCAAGCCTGGATTTTTATAACCAAGCCTTTCTTTCAGTGTAGGATTACGTGTATAATTTTCAACAGAAGGTGTATAAGTTTTAAATTTAAGTATTCTAATTCTGGAAGTAACATTTTGAATCATGCCCGTTCCCTTGGAAAAAAACTGGACGCCCTTGCGCGCAGGGCTCGCGACTTCGCGAGCGAGCGACTGAAAACGATTATAAAGAGATCCCGAATTATAAGCGAGGTCCCCGCGAGCGCTTCTCTTGCCAGGATTTCTTTTCTTAAACGCCTCGAAAGATGTATTCTGAGCGCGGCGGCTAAGTTTCGAAGGAGACGAGGAACCGCGTCAGTATACCGCCAGAGATCCGATTTTCGAGATAGTAATCAAGATCGGGCGTTCTCCCCGCTTGAATTTACACGTAATTGTGACACTTGATATCGCGGACGTGGCACGATAGAGCCTCGAAGAGATTACAAATCAAAGGTCCCCGCTTAATTAATAAGCGGTGCCACGTCGCGTCCTCGACTTCGGCTCTCGTGCGTCGATAAAATACGCACGCGGCGTGGCACCTCCGTTTCCATTTTATCGCGCGGCGCATAAATCTCTTTTTATCCGGGCGGGAGGTACGAACGCGTCGAAACGAGCGGGCGAACGTACGAGCGTAGGAACGAACGAACGAACGAACGAACGGACGGAAAATTTCGGCCGCGGAGTGTTCGTGGCATTATACGGACGAGCGGGCGCGCTCTCCCGCTCCCGCGGCTGGTCGAAAATTTCGAGAGCGCGCGCGGATCGAGGTCGCGAGACGTAGGTAGGTAGGTAGGTAGGTAGATAGGTAGGTAGAAAGAGGCGGAGCGCGCGCGGGTAGGTAGGGTAGGTAGGTAGGTTGGAGAGGCGAATGGAGGGCTCTTGGATGCATTAATCATCTCCGTACTTCGTCCGCCGCCCGCTCGCGGACTCCCTCTTCCCTGACCCTTTTCGACCCTCCGTCCCGTCCCGTCCTTTCGACCCTCTCGCTCCGTCACTCACGCCTCGCCCTCCGCCCGCGCCTCGCCTCGCCTCGCCTCGCCTCGCCTTCCACCGAACCCTTTCTCACTTTATCTCCCGCTCGCTTCTCGGATCGCGTCTACAGGGTGCCCGACGAATACGCGTATAGCGAGATCGACGACGGTTCGCTAGTTGAACCGCAATCGTGCGATAAGTGGTCGAGTTAAGAGAATGAACTATGCGTGAAGATCAATTGAAGTACTTTCTCCGTGTAGCTTTTATTATTTTCCACGCGCTTGCAGGTTAATCCTTACAGGGACAGTGGGACATATACGTCCCACCTTTTCCAGTTTTTTTAATGTTCTTTTGACATTTAACTATTAATATGCACATATTGATATAACTTATACTTCTAAGAACTCAAACTATCATCCTCTAGTGACATTTTAATCAATTGAACAATATGCTCTTAGTTATAAATTAAAACGAAAGAAACGCGATTTTTTTAGAATTAATTGGGCTGCACATAAATTATTAAAACCAGAAAACTGTAAATTTAAACAAATGTTAAGCACACGTTATTTTGTAATATATAATATTTATCGAGAATTTCTGAGATGATTCTCTTTTTTTAAAATACTAAAAGTGTTTTTTCTTTAAAAAAAGCAGTTTTATTTTTTGTGTATAAATAATAAAATATTTTATAAAAATTACTTTTTTATACTAACAATAATTTTTGTAAAAATAAAAGAGAATATAAAAGAAAGCAAAATTCAATATGGCGGATAAATTCACCAAGTATCTTTCAATTACTCTTCTATAGTTATGTATGATCCTTTATGCTTTTTGGATCGCTGATTATGAATCTTGGCTCAAATAAAAAAAATGACGTAGGTATGACGTAACGATCGAAAAACCTTCAAAAATATAATTTGAACAAAAATGATCACTAATATAAGAAACTTGTCCACTGTATTGAATCCGCCATTTTGAATTTCTAAAATTTGACTTCAGATTCGTAATCAGCGACCCAAAAAACATATAAATACAAATGTTAATAAGAATCTGTCCAGTAGAAAAAATGTGCCTCTCAAAGGGTTAAAATGAAATTTCCGCTCAGTGAGAACGATAAGTAAAGTCACGAGGGAACGGAACTTCAGTTCAGAGATCAGTCAAATTTTATTGCCGAGAGAGAAGACGGGGATCTGCAGCTGAGGGAGAAAATGCGAGATATATCCGGGACACCCTGTACGTATCCCCGGAGAGATGGAACACGCGCTCTGGGAGCGACGGGCGAGATAAATAAGCGACTCGACGCGCGCCAGCGACGACGTTCCGCGAGTCTACGAGACGCGGATGCCTGCGCCGCGACGCTTCGAGGTCGTCGGGCGCCGCGACGAAAGACGGGCGACGCGATCTCCTCGAGATGCGAGAGACGCGAGGCGCTCTCGACGCGTTAGACTTTCGTCGTCCCCGCACGTCGCTCGAGTTTCCGCTAAAAAAGAGATCGATTCTAAACTTAGGAGAGTATTTTCAGCGGAGAGAGAGAGAGAGAGAGAGAGAGAGAGAGAGGAGCCCGGCAACTTCTGCGACTCCGCGCTGAAATATGCATAAAAATAATGAATTCGCGGAGGCGCCCGCGGGATGAAAAATATGAAACCGTTAAGAAGGGATCCCTACAGCGGGTCGCGGTGGATAAACATCGCTGTATCACGCACCACGTTGCCCGCTCGCGTAATATTGTTATGACAATTAGAATGATATTGTAACAGGATTGTGATCATTACCGCGTTACACTGTCCTGTCGTCACTAATAGTTCAAAACGCGGCGTGTAATTAAGCGCGTTAATATTGCAGTGACGTCTAGAATTTCATGTAACTCTATCAAGATTTAAACGTCACCGTCTGTCCCGATGTATAAACAATGCGATATCGATTGCGCTCATAATTGAGGAAATGAATTATCATACATATACACACACACACATATTTTCCTTTCAAATTTATTCTAAATTACGATTACTAACATCTCTCGGATTTATCTCTATACTTCACTGTTAGATATTAAAGCATCAGATTTTGTGTGAACCAATTTCTCGGGTTAAATTATTTGGTTATTTTAAAAATTTATTATTTTGACACAAAATATGTGATTAAAAAGCAATCTAATTGTTCTAGTTACCTAAATTAGCAAAATATTGGGAGCAGTGGCGACCTACAAGAATGGTTAAATTTGGTTCAATTTAATACTATTATTATCAATTTAATACTAATTTAACAGTGTCCTATCAAAAATCAGATTAAAAAGAATATTTCATTTGCAACATGGTATCCCCATTTTTTACATTTTCTTCTCGCTGTAAATATATCTCTTTGATTTTTGCCGATAGTCGCCAGGCTAAAGGTTTCTTGTTCCATCGCGTGGGGAAAGGATCGCAACGCGCGCGATGCGTTCGTTTCAATTTAATTTACCGTGGCGGGCAAGACCGGATCGAGCGCGCGAGATCGATCGATCGCCGCGATCGACGCGGACGAGAATAGAGTCGAGGCCACGGAGGAGGAGGAGACCCGTGGAGGTAATAGAGCCGTGGAACGAGCAGACACCTCGCAATTTGGCTAATGGCCTTCCACCGGCACCTTGGGGATACAGCCGACACGGCCGTCGGCGGCGCGCCGCCCAAGGAACACCGTCCCTACCGCGTCGGAGCCCTAACGAGAGGGGTGGCACGCGCTCTCTCGCTGCATCGCGCCCACCCCCGTTTTGCCCTTCGCGCCGTTCGTCGCCACCGCCGCCGCTTCCGATAGTTTGCCGAGCGGAAATTGCGTGCCGAATACGGCAAATATGATTGTTCCTCGCGACTACGTCACGAAGGGCGAAGCCTAAAGGTGAGGAAACGTAATAGCGATCGATCTTCGAGGATCTATCTTTATGGAAGATCGAGGAAAGTTACTCGGGGTTCTCCAAATTATAGAGAAGCTAAATGTAAGGATTTTATTGTTACACTTTTTTTTGCTTGGATTTTTTATCGTTACATTCTTGTTCTTCTTAAATTGTAACGTGGGACAGGAGATATTTCAGCGACGAGTTTTTGAAAACGTCAGCAATCACGGACTCGTTGCGGCATTATAAAAAACATTGCGATAACGGGCTACGGAAACAAAAGTTTATGGCGTAATCCCGTAAACCGAATATACGAAATGTATCCATCGAATTGCCGCCGTAAACACAATTTTTGCGACACGACGAAAATTCGAAAAAGCGAGCTTTTATACATCGCTCTCGCGAGACGAGCTCTTCAAAATATGATCGAACAAACAGCAACTGGATATGAAAAGCGTTCTCTCCAAACGCTGCAAGCTCTTAAAGAATCCCGCGTAACCGTCATAGTAACATATATATATTGGGAATTTTTAATCATATCGTCATAAGTAATTAAAATATGTACAAGGTGTTTAGTAAAATGTGGTGCAACCGGCGCGAGAAGCTTTATTAATTTCTTAAGAAAGAAAGAAATAAAAATTATAGAATAAAACTTTTTCATACGAAACGGACCTTTTCATTCGTACACAGAAAAAAAGAACATTCTTATTTCAAAAATATCCTTATTTTTGATATGTATAAAATCGCTATAAAATCTTAAAATGAGATTTTATAGCATATGTATAAAATCGCTATAAAATCGCTATAAAATCTTAAAATGAGATTTTATAGCGTTAAACGAAGAAATATTACTTGCATCAAAACATTTTATATAATTCAATAAAGAAAATTATAATCTTATTATTCAAAAATAATTTTTATTAATAGAAAGCAAAAAATATTGGATAGAGAATAACAGTACTTTCAAACCAAGAATATTCATATTATAAAGATAATACAGTTTAATCTTATTATTGTATTCTTTATGTAACAATTACAATATATATATATATATATATATATATATATATATATTCAAATTAATTTATAATATTTTTGAAATACAAGAATATAAAATTCTTCTAAGAAAATAATATTTTCTTGCTTATATATGAAACAATGATAGTGTTAATTTAAATATATTTGTCTTGATTGAAGACTTTTTTTTTCTGTGTGTAATGAAGAATTATCTTATGAATTACCTAACGAAGAATGTGTCATACACACTCAAGATCGTTTTTATTCGTATTCAATGGAATGTATCCCTTTACATATCGTTCATTTGCTACAACAACGACATAACTGAAAAATTATCATTTTTAGTTGTTTGCAGAAAGAGAACGAATCTTTGGAGTTCTTATTACTGATAGAATGACTGAGCTTCTAAAACTAAAAAGAGAAAAGAGAATTTTGCATCAAGATAGTCAGATGTCATAGGTCAAAAAGGGTTGCTTTTAAGGGATTTTTGTAGTAAATGAGAATTCAATACACTGAATAAAGAGTTTTATTCCTCTACAATTAGTTGCACTAAAATTGCATTCAAAAATGATATTTTATTGATTTTAATGATTCAAAACATTCCATCACTCATTTTCTAGAAAACTTTGTTTTTTAGTTACGTCGTTGTTGTGGCAAATGAGTGATATATTTCGATGATGTATTACTATTTCCGCACCACATTTTACTAGATCCCCCGTATAAGTGTACTTGAGAAGCCTTTATCATAGAACATTAAGCATTATTATTAAACATCAAAATCCCGAAGGAGTCGGTTCCGCTTCCGTTAGATAAGCGAAATATCGTATCGATACCCCGATACCGTCTCTAACCCAGCCGAGGCGGGGAACTGCGGTCGCGCACGTGAACGCGACCGCACGCGAGCGGCAATTATCCGGCAGCCGCCCGCACCGCGTGGTCGGCAGCGATGGAGGAGAGGGCGAGAAAGAGAGAGAGGAGAGAGAGAGAGAAAGAGAGGCAGAGGCAGAGTTGCTATGAGCCCGGCGGATCCCACGGGCGCGATTGCGGACCCGGGGCTAGCAGGGCGCTGTCGCCACCAGCCGACGCCCTTTTTGCCGGCACGTTCGAGTCGGCGTCGGTCTCATAATTTCGGTGACCAGCGGTGACCGCTAGAATTCTTTGCCGCCCCCGTTAATCCGCAAAAAAAATCATCAGCTCGACGTAGGATAGCGAGAGAGAAATACTATTCGTTTTCAGAGAGAGACACGATTTCGCGATAACGTTTGATAACGATACAGGCGGGAAAAAACCGCCGCGACGGAAATGAGCCTGAAAATCGTCGTTGAGAATATCGCGGCGAGTCACACTAACCCCGATTCCGCCCTTCGCAGACGACGGTTGTCCGCAAGGCTTGTCCGTCTACGACGCAACGCATCGCGGTGAGACTTTGTTCGACAGATCTCTGCGATCGATCGCCATCAGTCGACCGAGAAACCGACCGAAGTAAGACCCATATACATCACAAGGGCCGCGTAGTATATGATGTATATATATGTATATATATATAGGTATATCGTGCGGACACACGCCGTCATTATTTCGCGATCGATGGCCGACTATATAGCGCGCACCCGATGCGTAATACGTGTACGGTCCGTTGTGTAGAGTCGATGCTACGGGCGATCGAATCGCGGCGCGCCTCTAAATAAGGCCGCGCGATTTATTCACGCGTCCCGCCGTGAATCGCCGGCCACTTTGATCCGTCTAGCGCGAAATCAACCTTTTTTTCGCAGTTTCTCTCCGCCGACCTGGGTCCGGTCGTGCCCTTGCCGACCGCAAGATCGGCGTCCGCTCCAACTCGTCCGCGCAGCTCGAGTGGCCGATTTATGCGTCGTCACGCGCGTCCACCCTTCTCCGGAATCGCCCTCGCT
Source organism: Aphaenogaster ashmeadi (assembly GCA_003063805.1). Classification (NCBI taxonomy): domain Eukaryota; kingdom Metazoa; phylum Arthropoda; class Insecta; order Hymenoptera; family Formicidae; genus Aphaenogaster; species Aphaenogaster ashmeadi. The sequence goes on along the minus strand of NJRQ01000246.1, from coordinate 292,771 downwards.
CTGCACGAGAGAGTGGAAACCACCCCTAGCGTTCTATTCTGCCTCGATAGGGGTGGCACGTATGATTTAGAATAGAATAGGGTGGAAGAACGATTTATGACGCTAGAACCAGAGAATCCCCTCGGACTCGATGATTACTTGTAGACACCAGATGACATTTTATGCATATCTTTAATATCTCTTCCTCTCTCTCTCTCTCTCTCTCTTTCCCTTCGTATACGTTTATTTATTAATTTTTTCACTTTCACAATATTAATAATTTATTGAATTTAATAGAGACTCAATTTTAAATTCAACTTTATCAATTTTAATTAAATTTTCCGTTTAATTGAGATTCAAATTAATGCGAAATTTTATATCTTCTATATATGTTACCGTCTGTTCTCTGTCAAACACGTATTAGTACTCATTAACATATAATTACAGCTCGATTAGAGATGCCGCTACTTCTCCGTCCCGCTTCGCGACCCCATCCCTACAGCGCACTTCGATCCCCTGCGGAGGGGTGGCTTCCCTCGCGAGGGGTGCCCGCGCGAGGCAGGAGGGTGCGTCAACTGTTGCACGATCGCTCAAACTTTTCAGTCACAACAGGAAAGCCCGCGGCGGTGCCGACGGATCGCCACTTGCCGCGCGAAGGATGGCTCGCCGCGCTAACCCCTATCCCCCTCGCTGCCGCAAATAGGGAGGTTTGACAAACGAGGCGGATAAAACCGTTCACGCGTCGTCTAGAGAGCCCCGTGGTATTAATAAGCAGCTCCCCCGCGGGATAATTTTTCTTGCGGCGCTTTACGCGCTTAACTACCCGCGTGAATTTGCGTCGCCTCGACGACGAAACGTTTCGCCATTAGTTTGAGATTACGAAACGGACTAAAAAAATTATATTAAATTAGTAGTAACGCATCTGCATTTCGCGTGGCTTGCGAAACAGCAATTGGTTGCGGTCGAATCTTCCGTGACAAAAATGTCGGGAAGCGCTGGTGGTTCCTTTTCTTTTTTTAAATTATAACTCAAATTAAAATGTCTTTCACGAATCAAGAGCTGCGATTTGACAATATTTCTGTGGCGGGGAAACTATTGCCGAGTCAATCGCTAATTTTTTGGAGCTATACCGCGATAATACAAATGGACGAGGATTACCACGAGCTCCTGACAAATTAACGGCCATCGATTAATTCTCACTCACTGTGCTGTCCTTCGACGGCGTTAGGGCGCGGAGTGATGGAAGGGGAAAAAAGAGAGCGCGGGGATGTAAAAAAATCCCTGCGGATTTAATTAACATCGTGCGCTTCTCTCCCTTTCCGTCCTTCAACCCTCTGACGTGACATATACGATCGTGTCGGAATTTATCGGAGCTTCCTTGCCAAAATGCGCTCGCGGGCTGCGCGGACTAACGAAACCGCGAATAAATTTGTAAACTAATAGGGGAAACATGTAAAAGAAGTTCAAATTAATCCCTCGATTAATTCGGAAATCATTAAGAAATCATCAGAGAATGTATTATGAGTCTATTCGGAACACTGACAAGGGACCGTCTCAGTTTGTACAACGAGTTAATGAAAATCCTTGAAATCAGTAAAATTTGACAACATTAAATGTAAATTAAAAAAGAAATTAAGACCGGATATGTCATAGGTTCCAAGAAATTTGGAATTGTAGTGCGTGGTAAAAGTTCAGGAACAGCCAACAATCTCAAAAGATATTAATTTAAAAAAAAAAATGTTTGGGACAAAAGTTGTATTATATATTTTATTATACATTTAAATATTTATATTTATATATTTATATTTAACCCTCCGCCTGAATACGTGGGTCGTTGGTGTCCGAGCCAAAATAACATTTAGTTTTACCTGTTAGACCGGCAAACCTGCCTGCCTCGCTCCTCTCCCTAAAAAAATTAGGCCGTAGAAGGACTCGTAAAAATATAATTATCCTTTATGAACTTTTTTAAAAACACTTATTACATGATACTTTTTAATAAAATATTGTAAAATGTTTGACATATTCAAATATATATAATTTTAACTTTAATTCTGATTTATTCATGATTTTCACTACTAAAAAGTTGTCCATTTTGATCTTCCTAAATAATTCAACTTTTTTGCAGATATCGATTAGCACTATTTTTTTTCTTGAACATTGAGCCTTGAAGTAAAACATCTTAAAAGGATTTTTTCCTCCTCCATATAGAAAAAAAGTTACATATTTTTAAAGAAACTCACGTCTTTCCTTCGTTCTGTCTCTTATACACATCTAGATGTGTATAAGAGACAGAACCGAGACGGTCCCTTGTGAGAAAGAAAAATGGTCGGAAAAACAATAATCTCACTATATTTTATAGTGAGTTTTGGCCTCAAACATATTTTTATAGTTCATTTAAACATGCAAAATGTAGCAGAGTGAACACAGATTTATAGTCATCATCACTATGATTATCTATTTTCTTTGTTATTATTACTATGTGTATAGTAAAGCATGCTATGAGAATATAGTTACCTGTACCCCAATATTTGCCAAATATTCCAATTGTATTGACTATAACATGGTTAATTTCTCTTACCATTCCATATATTCTATCTTACTATATTTTTACTTCAAATAATTATAATTATTGGTAAAAATTTTACATGGGTCATTCATACTATGCCTATATCGTAATTGTCACCAACATAATGGTAACACTTACTATAAAAATGATATATTCTTAACTAATAATCATTTACTATGTCATTATAGTTCCAAAAAAGTGTGCAAATTAGAAACTTGCACATTAATTGCTTCTTCATCATTTAGATGTTTGTAATAAAAGCCAATGTGAGCCAACGCCGTTGTCAAGGCGAAACAGATCATTTATTTATTAAATGTACAATAAAAATACATAATACAAAGTAAACGTTTCGACTCCAATTTGAGTCCTCTTCAGTACCAAATTACAATAAAATGAATGAAAATTATAATAAGATGAATGAATCCGCGTTACTTCACATTCATTTCATCCTCAGTCGTGACACGACATTTGCGTTCTTTCCACCCAGACAATATCTTGAACAGCTTTTTAATTGAATTTCTTTTTTCCTTTTTTGTATCAACCTTTAGTTGTAAAAATTAATTTATATTAACTTCCTTTTCAAAATTTTTCATAGTTTGGTCAATTCATTTAATTCATTTATTTATTACTTCTTGTTCTACTTACTAATTGATTCCTTTGGTGGAAGTAACGCGAATTCATTCATCTTATTATAATTTTCATTCATTTTATTGTAATTTGGTACTGAAGAGGACTCAAATTGGAGTCGAAACGTTTACTTTGTATTATGTATTTTTATTGTACATTTAATAAATAAATGATCTGTTTCGCCTTGACAACGGCGTTGGCTCACATTGGCTTTTATTATATCGTTTTTGATTTTATATCTGAGAGCCTTACTATCATTGATATTTAGTTTTAGATGTTTGTATTCTATTTGATGCATCAGTCTTAGTATTTATTAGTTTGGCTTCCTCATAGAGAAAGCTTTCTATTATCGCTTAAAAATTCTCTATCGATTAAAAAGAAAACCAGCCCGATATCTCCAAATTTGCGGAAGTTAGAGGAACCACAGACATTTCTCAAAAAATTGTAAAAAAGAGAACCGCTTTACCGATCATCGCCCAATTCAATACCAACCTTCCTTTAATAATTCTCTATCAAAAAAAAAAAATTCAGCCCGATATCTCCAAATTTGCGGAAGTTACAGCAATCACAAACATCCAATGCGTACATACATACACACACACGGACATTTTGTAGAAATATAAATTTTCGACGTTTTAGAACATTCTAAACACATTGGGAGCGGCAACTTTAAAAAATTTTTTTTCACAAAACTTTCTCTATGAGGAAGCAATATCATACATTTTTCTCTCAGTGAAACAATTTCGGAATGACAGTCACTTGTCCTATGCTTATCTTCGTCGTTTCCTTACCGTTTCCTTATCCTTGTCCTTTATTTTTCGGAATCATTCCGAACGGAATCATTTCCGAATACATTCATAATACGTGCCCTGAAGTCATTTGTACAATTGATTGCGATCGTGTCGGGGATCGGGAAAGCATTTCCTTGGTAGCAACGACGAGGACGCTTTTTTTTCATGTGTCACGTTTCGGAAGACATCCCGTAATATTTCACCTCGTAATATTTCACAGCGGCTACGATCGGAACGCTAACGCACGAATTTTAGCTGCTTTTTGTTACGAACAGCAATCTCGTAACGTCGGAGTCGCGCGAGGAGCCGGACGGACGGGGGAGATTCGTCAAAATTTCAGCGTAGCGGGCCAGATAACAGCGGGGCCGACAAGCAAAATAAAAGACGCCCGGATATCCGACGCCGACGCGCGAGCACGGGCGGGATCCAATAGCGTTGCAATTTCATCCATCCTCCATTCCGAGAGGAAATCCTTCGGGCGAAACAAAAGCGAGCAGCGCGACCGACGCGGCGGGAATTCGGTCGGGAATTCGTCGGCGCGCGCGAGAGCACCGGGCGCGCGGGCGACATAATTCGACGAGATTTTTGTCACCCGCTTCCTCGAAATTCAAATTCTCGTCGACGAGGAAAACGATCGGGGACGCGATAATCCGCGAATGCGCGACGCGAAAAATCTCGCGCGGTTTGCATTTTTAACGCCCGGGGAGTCGCGGAGGCAGAGAGGGAATATCGGAATAGGAGCGGATGATATTCGTTCATTGACGGTTTCAACGTCCGTGACAATCGGTATCGGGGAATTTCCGCGGGCGCATCTTAATAAACGTTCTAACGTTCGCGTTTAACTTTTAGCGACGCTTCTTCCTTTCCATAAATAGCGATGACGTTCGAGATATATCTCCACTTAATCTCCCGAAAAAAAAAAGTCGAGCTAAACCCTTTGGGGGTTCTTTGTGCCTTCGCTTGACCTATCCTGGCGCACATTTCACCGGCACACGTTACACCCCGCCGCGTCGCATCCTTTCATCCCGGCGAAATCCTTCCGGAGAGTGGGAGCGGGCGAGCCCGCGGGCGATTAACTCGCGAAACTCGTGCGCCGGAAAAATCCGGCGGGAGAGAGCGGGTGGCAGCGGTGGCAAAAATTTCGTCGGGAAATTTAACCATCAACTTTCCCGGCGTGGCGTAGCGTGTAGCATAGCTCGGTACGGCTCGGCACGGGAAAAACGTCGCGATCCTCCCGGAGGATTTATCCCGTTCGCCGAATCGAGCGCAAAGGACAAAGGTAAAATCCGCGGGATCTCTCTCCGGGGAGAAGGAGGAAGAGGACGGGGATCACCGCGTGCAGGATGGATAGGAGAAAGGGGCGGGGGTGGCTGACGAGATCGTGGACGGCGGATTGCGGATCCCCAAGGGGTGGCCGGGGGAGAGGACGGGGAGGAGGGAACACGACAGGCAGGATGAGGAAGAGAGCCGGGGTTGTGGAAGCGGCAGCGACCCCCGGAAGGTCCGGGCGGCGAGTGGCGATTATGGCTGGCCCTAGCCTAGGAACAGCTATCTTCCATCTAGAGTCTAGACTCGGGAGAATATAGCCCAGCACTCTGAAACGTTAGCAACTCTCCCTCGCGCCTCATCATCGGGTGCAGGACTACCGGGTGTTCCGAGATAGAACTTTTTAATCGTTTTGTGGAGAGAAAAATCACGCTTACGTAACGACATATTCAATCTGCGGGAAGGTTGCACTAGCTAATATTCTAAGAATTTTTCAAATTTCCAAGAATTACAACTTCGACAATTTGAGATTTTAAATTGCGAAAACCAAGATTCTCGAAAATCGACGAAGTATCAGAAGAATATAATCGGCAAGGAAGTTACACTATAAATTTTACGAGTTTTCTCAATTTTCAAGAATTTTCTACATTTCCACGGATTGCGGTTTTAAGAATTCGGGTTTTTAAATCGTAAAAATCAAGAGTCTTGAAAATCGATGAAGAATCAGGAGGACAATCGGCAAGGAGATGGTACTATCTAAAATTCCAAGAATTTTCCAAATTTTAAGAATCACGATTCCGAGAATTCGAAATTTCAAATCGCGAAAATCTATATTCTTGAAAATTGACAAAATATATTTAATACACAAATATTATTAGACGCGTTCAGCAGACACAACTGTTGAGTTCGTCTTATCAACACTCTGCGTTGATTGGTTGGTTCTAAAAGTAAGAGCCAATCACGTTCGATTGCTACTGAGCGGCTTGGTCTGCTGAACGCGACCATTGACATGCCAATTAAACAAGAAATTCCATCTTGTATTTTGTTTTTTTTTCTTGTTCACGCGTTTCCGCAAAACTTTGCCTTAATTGTTTCGCTGTGACATCGAAATAATAAAAAATATCATAGCGCTAAATTTTAATTGACAGCAAATATTTTTATAAATCGTATTACATTTAGATTAATCAAGATATATGTATTCTAGTCAATAAATATGGCAATCGGTAATGTAAATAACTATACATGCTCCAAAAAATATGAACGATAATTTTCAAACACTTTTTCAAACAGTCTTGAAGTTTTTAAAATATCTTTTGGTAAAATCTCTGAAAAACATTTTGTTTAAAATCTCTTCTTTGAGATATATATTCTAGACATGTTGTTTGAGATGTCATCACAGGCATGTCGCGACGTCGTATCGCGACGCTTTACGATCACCCGGTATGCAACGACCGGACCGCCACGCGAAATATATGGATGGCGAATAAAAGTAGATTGCCACGGCAGCCGGGCTACGACGGACAGCAGCATTTTTATGGCTCATGTATGCCTGCGCGTGATTCCGCGTTCCGAGTTGTATCGGTACCGCCGAACTATACTTAAAAGTTACGCCGGTACAGTGAAATCGATTAATCTGAAGTATCTTCTTCATTTGGGACGTTAGAATTTTATTGAAATCGGAAGAAGGGTAGATAGAAGTATTGTTGGATTACTATGACAATCAAAGGCGAGTTCGCGATCGCTAATTGAATAATGAAATCCATTTAATAAACAAGAGATGGAATATCAATTGTAGATCAATTTTATCCACAATATCAACTTCTTGCAGTTAGATCTTAGACTTATCATCAAATTCTGATTGCTGCTAGTATGACTGACTACAGGAGAACAAACCCTTGCTGTCCATTAAATAAATTTTGCTTTGACTATATAGTTAAAGGAATTTTGTTTCGACACATTAGCGAGGTCAACAAGTTGCGAGCAGGACACTGAGAAGAACCGTAGCTTCTCTGACTGGAAAAAGGATGTTAACTGCGTTAAGGTTCCCTGCAAAGGAAAACTGATAAAAGGTGCGGCAATGTTCCGTAAAAGTTGCAGAAACGGACGCACATTGCGAACGTGTAAAGTCGAAGCTCATTAAATCGTGTTAAATGGAACAACAAGAAAATTAGAGTGTCAGGGAGTCGTTAAAGCTACTACCGCTACTACTATATGTATATATGCGTTAGAATTATTTAAATAAAGTAAGATCGAATAGCCTAGGGTCATATAATCCTTTGAATAAAATTCTAGACAAAGTAGAACTTTTAAATTTAGATAGCAATTCTATAATGCACACGTATATCCGTGCGTAGGTGCGCTTTACATTCCTTCTGTTCCAATCGGGATAATAGTTCTTAACTTCCGACAGTTACAAATATAACATCCAATAGCGTACAGAGTCACACGTCATGGTAGTACGAGCGCGTATATACCGATGATCGAATTCGTTCCCTTCGTTCGTGCCGAACAGCCCGGATCGGTACTTATCGCGTTGGGAGCGCGTGGAAGATATTTGCGGGAACTCGCAATTACCCTAATTACACGAAACGAAGCGGTCGCAGCGTCGATGACGCGGCGTCTGCGCGAGTTTATCATGAGAGAGCGGACGGGCGAGAGGGAGGAAGCGAGAGAGCGAGAGACGGGGGAGGATCGTCGAGAAAACGAGCAGCCGGATGGGCGCGCGGCCGGAGGAAGGATCTTAATTTCATAAGGATCCGTTCCCGAAGGAGATCGATTTTCCTGACCCTCGGGTACGTTAATAACCTCGGGTTGCGCGCACCCGGCCGCTTATCCCGCCCGAGGGGGTGGCGGAAGAAGGGGAGAGGGAGGGGGACGACGGAGCGCCGCGATCGCGATAAATAATTTCGTTGGTTATCGCACCGGCCCGGCTTCTGCAATTTTCATGCGCCGGATATACAGGGTGTCCCGTCGGTAAATATTTTTTCCCTTCGCCGCACGGGTTCTCGGGGTGGAATTGCGAATTTTCGAAATCGAGGGAGGAAGCGTTCGAACGGTGATCCAATCACAAAGATATTTAATGCAGTCGCTCTGAAAATTGGGGATGTTAACGATAATTATCAAAGTCAATAGCCGTTCGTCAGTGTACATCTATATATTTCTCTTTTACAAAAATTTGTTAGGCAGAAAAGTTGCTATATCTTAGAAATATATGTCGATATGTGTATCTAAAATATTGCGATTTTTCGTCCCATATTTTTTTTTCTCACGCAAGACGCATGTCGCGTCGGCGCGGCTCGCATTTCCCGGCGAAAAGCTTCGGCCGCGACCGCGCGAAGCGATGAAATATTCGACAAGCTGGCATCGAGTTATACCGGCTAAATTCATCGCCGGTTATTTAACCTTTTTTTCCGCCGATACGAGCCACGATCGATTTGGAGCCCGATTAAGGGGAACCGGGCGTTGCGCGCAATGCAATGACAGCAGAGGACGAGTGGAATTGCGTTAAAGTGATTACCCGCTTTCGCATTCCGCTTCGGACATTAATATTGTAATAAAAAATAAACGCCCGGTGCAAATGTATCGACTTATCCGAGTGTCCTGAATACCGACGTCGAGAAATGCCGGGAGTACGAGTCCTTCATTTCGAAGTTGATTTATGGAAGTTATTTAATTATAAAACGATCCGGGATAGTTCTCATTCACGCGCAGAGCTTACACGCTAAATGCTCCCCTTGAATGTTCACACTTCTTTCGCAGTGATTTAAAATATTGTATTAACATAAGAGAAAGTTTCCCCGTGTTTTTTAAATAAACTCGCATGTTTTTGATGCGTGCGACTGAAAAGTTGCCAACGGCCGATCAAATTTCCGCGGAGGAAATCCGACTTCGACCTCATCAAGGAATTCTTAGCTTTAAAGAGAAGAGGCGCAACCTCCGATACACCCTATATGCGTCTGTAGCGTACCAAGATTTACTCTCGCCGAAGCACGGAGTACTTGCGCGCGCGAGTACTTGTGTGCTCGTGCAGCATGTATTTGGGTTCGCGGCGCGTGTGTTTACACGCATACGTACGCGTATGCATATGTGTGTGGCTGTGTGTGTGTGTGTGTGTGTGTGTGTGTGCGCGTGTGTGTGTGTGTGTGTGTGGGGCGCACGACACGCGAAACGGATGATCGAGCACCACTGACGCTCGAGCCACACACACGGGGTTGGTTTGGGAGCTCGCGAATGGCTATGGCGTGCCGAGGGATGATTAATGCACGCCACCACCATCGCCCCACAGCACGCCGTCGCTCTCTGTACACTCGCGCCCCCGCCGCCAACCCCCGTGGCATAGGTCGGGCGAGCGTCATCGTTGTTTTGCACGCACAGGTGCGGAAACATTCTCCGGAAGCGGCGCGCGACTCATTGTTCGGTGCGAACTTCAAGGACCACATATCTCTCTCTTTCTCTCTCTCTCTTTCTCTTTGTACTATTCTTTTTCCTTGTCTTTCCATTTTCCGATCATCACCTCATAGAAATCGGTCCACGATTTTTTCAACGACGGTAAGAGTTTCCCCGCGCTTTTCTTGGCCGCAGGCTTACTTGCGTCGATTCGAGTAAACTTTTCTTTAACGATTTAATTTCTGACAAAGCGCTGACAAAGGTATCGGTCGCTTCTTCGCAACGCGGTCTAATGGAGTTCCATTCATCTTTCGGTTTATAGATAATACGCAGAGCTAAATTAAAAGGTCGAAATTGCGAACGTATCCTTTTGCTAACGTGAAATTGATTTCTCTACAGTGACAAGTTATTTCTGCGCTATTCTTTAAACATATATCTTTATATGATATTTATACTGTATAAGTAATCACGAGTGTGCTAAGCGAAAGCTTAAACTCTGTCATCCGCACGAACGAAACGGTAACATCTACAATTATTCGTGTAGCGAGAACATCTAGCGAGAATATAAAGCATTATCTGTGAATTTGCGCTGCTAAGGAAATGATTAATTCGCTAAATCCGATCTCGGATATATATCTTCTTCATTTGCGGTTCACGGCGTAATTGCGAAGCTCGGATCCGAGATGACATGGATATTAAACTTTCACGGGGCCCGCTGACGACATTTTTCTCCGATGGAGAATAGCCATGTGACGCTAATGAATGCAACGGTACCTCATTTAGGAGGTATCCGATAGCTTGACAGTTCGATGCTCGGTTTGCATCGAGAAGCACGTCGCCGGTGTGTTTTTCGCGAAAAGCCGCGCTTTCAACAACCACCTCGTGAAAGAATCATGCGCGTCACATGGTATAATATATATGTATAAAATGCTTTCAATTAAACGGCCGGATACGTAGAGCCTCCAGCAGATCCCCGCGAGAACGGCTGCCCTATATTTCTACATAACACTTTCTTTCCTCTGAATAAATAAGTCCGGCCCCTGCGCTCTTGTCCAGTTCGCGTGGAGAGAAATTACCCTTTCTACAATTTCTACTTCTCTTAAGTATCTCTTTCACATATCTCGCGATTCTCTCCGTTATAAATTAATAAATATATAATTATACAGATATATACAATAACCGTGTCGAGATTAGTGATAACTATATTGAAGACATGTCTTGCATTTTTATGAAGATATATATATTGAAATAAAAGTATAAAAATGGGCAAATGAGAGTAACAGCGCTATAATTGGTGCGCAAAGAATTAAACAAAAATTAGTTCATTCTTTAAACAAATAAATATATTATTAAACGCGATTTAATAATATATTTATTTGTTTAAAGAATGAACTAATTTTTGTTTAATTCTTTGCGCACCAATTACAGCGCTGTTACTCTCATTTGCCCATTTTTATACTTTTATTTTAATTTCGAGAGTCCATATATATTTTAATATATATTGAAGCTAATTGAAGCTAATTGAAGCTAATTATACGGACACATATATGCAACATTTAGTATATGCATCCATTTTCTGATATCCGTCTCAATGGCTTGACTTTTCAAAAACGACTACGCTTTATCCTGTATCCCACTATTTTTATATGTTCTTTACGATTTACAACTTGCTCTAGCATCCGCATAAACTTAGAATAAATTTAATACGTGAACATTTCCCTAAGTAGAAATTATGTTACATTTTAAAGGTTATCGATATTCCTCGATATCAAGAGCAAGCATATCGCGAATAAACCAAAGAAAATCCCCGTATATGGAAATAAACTGAGGGGTGGAGCATCATGCACATGGTCCTCCAGATCGCAGAGAGACGCGAAATTACGTGCGACACCTTCGTTATCGTGCGAATCGCGCCATAAAGCTGGCGCGTAATAAAATCACAATTGGCGGCCACGCATAGGGAAGCAGATATATGTATAATATTGCGGGAGGAAGAGAGAGGAAGCGAGGGAGCGGCAGAGGAAGGGAGAAAGAGAGAGGATCCTGGCGGCAGATTTATCGCGAAAATCCAGCTTTACCTCCACCCATCGAGTCCGGCAATAAAGAACCGAAAACTATCGTCCGGATATTGGTCCATATCCAAACAGAGGACCGGCTGTGCTGGTCTCGCCGCCGGTAGCAAGCGGCGGCACCGACCACCATCGTCGCAATCGCCATCCCCTTCGCAAACGACGCGAGGACGCGGGACAACATGCGATCTCAAGGAAGCAAACACGGTCGCGGAAAGCACGAGGGAAAATAGAGAACGAAGAGCGGGAGAAAGAGGGGAAAAATGGAAAAGAGAACGAAGACAAAGAGATACAAACGTGGTCGGCTTGGAGAGGGTGGAGGGGTGGATTTCGCGTCGCTGAGGGTTAAGCCTGATTTGCACGACGTTGATTTTTACTCCAACCTGCATTCTCGACGACGCACGGTAGAGGTAGAGAGGGACGCAGAGAGGGAACGATCCTTCCGCGAGACAGGATTTAACACATATCGGGTTTATTCGCGCGTGTATATACGGGGTGTCCTCGTATCTCCCTTTACTCGGGGATTGTTGAAACAGTTCGAGAGCGATCTTTCAATCGGAAATACCGAAAAATTTCATCTATCTAAGTTATATATAATATTAAGAAAGTAACATTCCGTAATGACTCTGCGCTTAATATCTTACAATTATTTATTCGATTTACTTTTTACAATTAAATACCATTTTTTAAAATTATTTGCAACGCGCTTCCTCCGATAGTTGGGAAATCGAGTAAGGACTAAAGATAACGGTAGATTTCCCAGCACTTGCTCCCTGCTCAGCGTACAGCTTCCGCTATACCAGCCGGCGAATCAGCGTGCCGCTCCCCCGGAAAGAAGTGTCGCGTAATCCGGGCTTTAGGTCGAGAGCGGTGTGCACACCGCGCGCATGTAGCGCCCACGCCACACGGTGCATTGTACACCCACACAGCGCGCGCGACGTGTCGCCTACGTGCAGCGGTCCGGTGGGTGTAGGTAACGGGGCTGAACCCCGCTGCGGAGTCGCGGGGCGCGGGGGCAGGGGGGACGCCCGGAGTGGCGGTGAGCCGGTCGGGGGGTTGCCGGGGCCGGCGGTGGCGGTAACGCGATAAACGGATTAACGGCGAGCTCGAACTCGAGCCCGTAGTTCGGCGGTCGGGTTCGGTCGCGGGGATGGGGTTCGTGCGCCGCGCGAGGAAGGGGCGAGGGGGCGAGGGGGAGAGCGAGAGAGAGCGAGTGAGAGGGGCAAGGAAGGCGCGGTGCGGTGGGAAGGGGGCGGTTGGCGGATGTCACGGCATCGCACGTTGCCCGACACCCACGACCCCGACAACCGCCGCCGCCGCCGCCGCTACCGCCGCCGCCGATGCCGCCACCGCCGCGCTCCGCACTCCCTGATCTCCTCCTCTGTCCACCCCCTTTTCTGCCCGTCGTCGCCACCGACGCCGCAGCCGCCCCCGTGTCGGTGTCGTCCCACGCCGCACTGCAGCGCAGCTATCCGCGTCAAAGCTCCGCGTTCGGACGGATTCCCCGTTCCGAAGCGCTACACGCGCTCTATACGCGCGCACCTATGTACACCTGCACCGTCGCTCATTAGTGCGGGGACGCGATAGAATAATAATTTATTATGCCTGGACCGTCCTCGGAGGAGCGGTTGGTTCCGCTGGGAGCGATTACGCGCGACTTTGCGTGACGTACGATATAAATCAGGCTAGATCGCATTAGAGACGTTTATGATATCGTACCTACAACGTTATTAGACGTTTACGTTATTGTAGTTAATTACTGACTTCTTAAGCGTGCAGAACGAACGCGTGCGACTTGAAGATTGAATTACTCTCTCAAGTCAATTTTTTGCGAAGACGTCGATAGCTTTCAAATTATAAGAAATGAAAATATGTAGCTTCTCGTAATTCTTTAGTTTCAAATGAATCCTACTGAAAGAATTTTAGCTCAGGCCTAAATTATTGAGATATTTAATATCGAATATCAAGGAGTCATGAAAAAACCGAGAGATCCTCTAATCGAGCTTTCACTAAAGAGAAACTAACCTCGGAGATTGAGCAAGGACTCAATTTAGAAACAGATTGTCCGCAAAGAATCCATCCATCATGGATTCCACGTGTTGATCCTGTATATGCGTTTATAGATAGGCTCGACGCCGCCGTACAACACTGTATGTACGTTCACCGCTTAAAGGTTTCTCTCGCGAGAGTCTATCTACTATCTCGAACTGGTTCTTTCTCATTTGGAGCAAAGGCGGAAGGACTCATATCCCGTTTCAACGCAACCGTTGATCGCTCAAGAGCTTCATCAGGACCGTCGCACTCACGATACCATCGTCCTCCATCTAATCCAACCCTTCACCTCCCCCGCGCAGATAGTTAGGTGCCTATACCCGAGGACATTCTCACGCAGAAAACGTTACGGCGAGAGAGAGCTGGAGTAAGAAGGGGGGCATCCGTGCGACCACAGGGGGTGGCGCGGGTTTTATGAGTGCGCGCCTCGTTTCACGGCCGTTTGATGGTGTCAGGATGAAGCGATGGAGAGCACGAGGGCCGAGATAATGGCGAGGAAGAGAGGGGGGGAGGGAGAGGACGTTAAGGAGACGACGAGGATGAAGGAGGAGATCTGAGAAGAGAAAGGTAGAGGGAAAACGACGAATCGAGCGGGGAGGGAGGAGGGCAACCGAGGCAAAATGGCGCGCGGCACCCCATCCTGCCGGGGGAACGCGAAGCGAGAACGCCGTGCCCCGCATTTTATCGCGGCGGCTTCATCTTTATTTATCGCCGATACGACTTTACGGCATATATCCCTCCGTATTCCCCGCGGGATTCCGCGCTACGTGCGCCGGCAAAGGGAGAAAGAGAGTTGGGACGGCGCGGCGGTAGGGAGGGATGGAAGCACAACGGGGTCGCGGGAGGAACGGGGGACGCGGACGACGGTTGACTCCTCGGGAATGCCTCGAGCATTCCGGGATAATTGTCGAAGTTAGCCCCACGGAGCGGTAAGAGGGAGGAGATTGATTTCTTCCCGGTAAAACGAGACCGAGTCGGACCGACGTAGAGTGCGCTGTACTTTCATCAATCTAACGATATCGGGAGTGACCCCGTTACAATTCTAAGGATGAGATACACCGGTTTATGCGTAAATTCACGCGGTGATAGCAGTTCTATCCATCAGTACAGTGTCTGTAATAGCAAGGACACCTTGTCGTCACTCATTTCATTACACTGAGAAAAAAAATTTGTTGAAAACCTAAAATATTTAGTCCGATACCTTCAACTATAAAACATTAGTTGGTTTAACTGAGCATTAGTTGAATTAAAAAAGGTATAGTTCATTCATGTCAACCATCAAAATTTTTAAATCAAGAATTAGTTAATTCAATTAATGTTCAGTTAAACCAACTAATGTTTTAGTTGAACGTATCGGACTAAATATTTTAGTTTTTCAACAAATTTTTTTTTCTCAGTGTAGAGAATAGCGAAGCCATTAGCCGTGAATAATTTTAACGTATTATATTTGTAAGCGGGTGGCTATATAGGTATATTGTGTGAATTTAAACAATCCATATATTTACGGACACACACACACGAAATAAATGATACTTTTATTGTTAATAATGTTTAAATGAAAGTTCGCAGCTTGATGCCGACTCGCGAGGCTCACTCCTCGACTCCGCATACAAATTCGCAATTTGCAAACACTTCTACGCTTCTACGTATCTCGTCACGTCTGTATTTCGCAATCGCTCTCTTTTCACGTCTTTACTCATATATCGCTCTTTTCGCACTGATTTCCGATCCGATCTGATACAGATGCCTTTGTCTCACTCGACTCGCGTTCACAACGCTGTCTTATTCTTACAATTCTTCTTCTTAGTCCAACATCGTAAACGATGTGTAGTGATCGCCACGGTGCTCCATGGTGATTGTCTTGGCAAAGGTACTCTCAGTGGTTTGCCATTGCCTTCCGAGAGGTGGTGATCAAATAAAAAATTTGATATGTTCTGGGTGGATTTGAACCTGGATCTTTAACACAGAATGGCTGCGTTCAGCAGAAAAAGCAGCTTTGCAACTGTTGTAAGATTCTTTAATATGATTGGTTCTTGCCCTTGGTTCCTCCTGGATCTAACTGTATAAACCAATCATGTTAAAGAATTTTACAACTGTTGCAAAGCTGCTTTTTCTGCTGAACGTAGCCAATAGTGCAGACGCGCAACTCTTACGCCACAATCCCTACACTCTTACAATTAGCAAACACAATTTCGACGGCAATAAGTATTCCCTAATAGGTAAATAGGTAAATCGTCGCTTTCTCCTGTCCACCTTATCGACTTTAATATATTAGAATTCTAGAAGCTCATCATATTTAAAAAAAAATCTCTGCGAAACGCAGAATCCAACTTAAAGCGCAGAATTTAATATCGGTCCTCTCCGGAGCGAGCTGCCGCGGATGATTCATTACCGCGTAAACGCGCCTCGCATGATCGGTACGCTCGGATTTTCATCAGCGTAATCCCCGCGGCGGCCGTGTGCGTGCGCGGACGCGCGTGTGTGCGTGCGGCATGCTCGTTATCGGCGATCGTGCACGAGCAGTTTCCTTCGCCTTCGGCGTCGAACGCGGCGGACAGAGAGGGACAGAGAGAGAAAGACGGGCGAGAGAGGGCGAGAGAGAGAAAGAGAGAGGGAAAGCGAGAGGTAGATCCGACCGACAATACGGCGGGCACGCGAGGGCCATTAAAGGAGCAAGACCTCCCTCGCAATAAACGCCGCCCGTCACGCCCGCTGGAAACGCGGACGTGCACGCGTGCTCGCGATGTGCACGCACACACAGAGGCGGACGGAGGCGCCCGTAACGACGTAATATAGAGCGCCGACGACGCGCGCACACATCGCGCTTTTCAGCAGCCCCGCGCGGCTGAATACCGCGTAAGACTCGGTTCACACCGCGCGCGGGAACGGTCGTCTGGCCGCGGCGATTACGATCCGCCCAGGTATTTCGTGATGCGTGTGCGAGCGGAACGTTTATTGGCGCCCTGAGTACCGGGTACCCGGTACCCGGCGAGAGACGCGGAACCAAACGCGAAATTTTCCCGAGACCGTAAACATAATTTATCAAGAGAGCTATATAGGATGCACCGTAGTAGTCCGTATTACGAGAACGGTAAAGAAGCGAGAGCGAGCTAACTTTGTTTGCAGGTAGCCGTTGATATTATTAGGGTTGAATAGAAAATAGAACGGAAAAATTGATGTTTGCAGTAGGATATATATATATGTATATATATAAATATCATATTTTCATTCAATTTCCATTCTACTTCCATTTAAAAATTATTATAGCCTCGGCATCTTGGTATTAGGATTTTCTTCTCAAAATGATTTCAAGAGTTTACTATTTTAACGGTAGATTTGCGACATCCTGTATACCAGCGTTGTATATAATGTAGAGAAATCTTGTTTCTTTCACCAATTTGCTTGCAGAGTATTTTAATACTTCTCATGAAGAAATTAGTATTGCATAGAGATGAAATCAATTTTAGAAGAATCCTGTATGGTATGTCCTAAATTTGAACCGATATAAGCGATATTCGATGTATTACAAAAATACTTGAATTAGAACACAGATACAAGGAATAATTTAAGAAATATTCTTGTCAACTTTAATAAATGAAGATTCGTACTATCTTCATCGCGTTTAGCTATGCTCAGCTATTAGATAACAAATATTTTACGAAAAATAGACGAGACCACTATTTTTCAACAAGATCTGAATTTCTGGACAATGTTAACATCATTTAGAATAGTGTTAGCATCACAATAATACTATTTAAATTAGTGCAAAAGAACGTAAAAATGACGTAATAGATTATTTCAGAAATGCTATGAGAGATTCGCGTTTAACACTAGACTTACCGAAGTAGTCAAAATGACGGATTTGTAATTTTTTTTAAAGGCTGATGCCAACATTATCCTCAAATCTGATACATCGAAATGCAGTTTGAAAGTGGTATCAAATGAAAGGTCTCATCAATCTGAAGCCAAAAAAGAATTCCATCTTGGAGCGACTCACCGTTCCAAAGAAAAGAGCTCCTAAAAGTCCCAAAACCGATGACGCTACTTTTGTTTATATAAACTTTTAAGACTTTGATCGTGTTCTAACTTGCTCCAAAAATTGATTTTAGCAAAATATGTTTAAATTGAGATCGCTACGGGTTAATATAGAATTCACATTGAACTCAATGAACAAATTGATTGTTTACTTTTTGCTCTGATGCTGGGTCCCTAGAGCGATCCTAGTTAGGTCCCAAACCCTTGGCGATCCTAATTTTAACATATTTTGCTAAAATCAATTTTTGGAGCAAGTTAGAACACGATCAAAGTCTTGAAAGTTTATATAAACAAAAGTGGCGCCATCGGTTTTGGGACTTTTAGGAGCTGTTTTCTCTGAAACGGTGAGTCGCTCCAAGCTGGAATTTTTGTTTTTGCGTTCAGATTGATGAGACCTTTCATTTGATACCACTTTCGATGTACCAGATTTGAGGATATTGGTCCCTAGTATCTTGGTATCAGCCTTTCTCAAATTTGTAATAGTGCATTTTCGGAAATTTTCCATGATTTTTATTACAATGTGTAAATGATTAAATTGATCAATTTACTTTTCCTCTTCATCCCTTTTCTTTAAAAAAAGAGAGATATATATAATATACTTATAAATAATAGAAATTAATCGTCGGTAGATCTAGTGTTAATATACATTATATCGATATTCTATATATTAGCTTGATATTTTCAAGTTTAAATATGCCTTTATAGACGCTATTAGGAGTAGGAGGTGCTGTTTAAAAGTGTACCCGAGGAAGAGCCATTTGCGATTAGAGTAGACCCGAGAGAGCAGGTGATCAGAAAAAAACTGCCGAATAGCCGCGTCACGTGCGAGAAAACGTGGTGGTCGTAGGCAAGAAAAATAGCGAGGACGAAGGCAAAAAGGATACCACGGCGCGCGGTTGGAGGGTGAGACGGGCGGGGATGCCGGAGAACAGGGTGACGGGGAAAAAAAGCAGGGAAAGGGATGTTGACGCACGTGACCCGAGCGGTCGCGTGCGAGCATCCATCTCTCGTTCTCGCTCTCGTCGTCGCCCACTTTTTTCTCCGCGCCGCTCATCCTCCCTCCCGCAACCCCCTTCCGCCGCCAGCGGCACATCCTGCGATGTACGCGCGTCCCGAAGACAAAGACGAGAGTGACGGTAAAAGGGAGGGTGGAAGAGCGGAATAATTTCGCTCTTCCACCGGCGGAAGTGCGAAATTAAATTAATGCCGATATTGCGTCGAATAATACCTGTCTTGCAGTATTATATATTTCTGACGTTGATTTAGGCGTATCTTTTTATTTATTTATATGTGCATAAAAACGCTTTCTTCGTGTCGTAATCCGCGATTATATCGTATGTAGTATATACCTAAGACAAAATTGCTAAATGAATTAAAATTTTATCTTATAGAAGATGAGATCTAAATTCTGCCAACAAACGTTATTTCCTGAAATGTCAGGGGCTTTAGAAAATCGAGCCTATTAAACACGGACGAGAGACGTGAAGGTAAAAGATCACTCCGACGCGTTTTCTAGGCGGTCTTTTTTCCCGGAAAGATCCGCGTCATAAATATGTCGCAACACGACGAGGATTTAAGGGACGACGGGACAACGCGTCGTCCAAGTACCGCGTTCGCCCTGAATGCCCAGTCGAGTCAGCAGCATCGACGTCGTTCCCCGCGATTGGCTCATCCATATGCATAGGGCCCGGCTTTTATCGAGGCAACAAATAAATGGCGATCCGGCCTCCTCTCTTTGCCCGATGTCGTCTCAATTCCGCGATATCCGCACGCCGGAGACAAGCCGCGCGATTGGACGGCGAAATGGCGGAAGTCGTAGGAAATTAATTCGGGCCCGGGCCAAGACCGGGATGCTATCGATGATTTGCAGGCTGGCCATTCTCGGCCGGCCCTTAATGACCCTCAAGGCCGTTCCCGGCGAGATTCCTGCCGGTAATTTCGCGGAAGATACTCGACGCTCCGCCGAAACGCCGTCACGTGGCCCTCGTAATGCGCGCGCGTGTATCCTCCGTTTCTCGCACGATACACAGGCCGAGAGATATCAATAATTTTGTTCCGATAGTTTATCTCGACATCCGCAATCGATCTCGCGCTCTGAAAGAATCGACTTAATTTTTATTGTTGCGAAGAATATTTGTTAATATTCGATATCCCGGATCGAACATATCAGAGGCAACTCTGGCAGTCGAATGCGAAATTTCGAGCGCAAGCAGACCGTGGAAATATCGTCCCAGTTATTAAAATTTTCGGATCGGAGGATCCGCCCGACGTCTGTGGGTAGCGCCCGCAAATCCGGAAGCTTTAGGAGCCGGGCGTGCATTCCGCCGGTGTCTCGGACTGCGAAATTATTCAGGAATCTTCTGCGCCGTAGGATTTGAAGGAAAATGTTCGGAGCAGGACTTCCTGAAATCTCCATGCAAAATCGAGGGGCGTCCGGAACGTCCGACGTCGGACGGCCACGAAACCGGGCTACGATATAATCGCTAATCCGAGTAATTTCCGCGGCACGGCATCACAGCAGGGTCTATTTACGGGTCTCGTTACGCCCACTTATGCCCACGAGGTGTGCCCAAGCGCGCGGCAGTTCGACCTTCATCGAATTCCCAAGATAGTGTCAAGTCTTCATTTGACAGGAACAGGCTCGTCGTGGAAGTTGCGGGGCAACAAAATTCATTTATCTATTTATCTATTTTTCGACGGGATTAACTTCGTGACGAGAAAAGAGGTAGACGATAACTGCAAAATCGAGTGTAACATTTACCATAATAAAAAAGAAGTAGAAAAATTAGTGCTAATATGAATAATACGCAAATGCTAAACGAGGATCATCATAGCGAGGAGCGGAAAAATAATCTATCGAAAAGAAACCCAGATTCGAGAAAATGTTTAAATTTGTACACAGAATCAGACAGAATCGATATCGCATTTAGGTTCGTAGTTATACTTGGATCTTAAGAACGTATCAAGTGGAACACTCAGAATGAGGTTCATATTTTGAGACGACTCAATAATCATCCTCTGATTAGAAAACAACTTAATATTTGAACTGAGATTAAGGCTCCTGAGTAGTCAGCCGAGAACTCCTCGATACAGCGCCAAAAGCGGCAAATGGATGAACTATAAGGCGTGAAAAGT
>NJRQ01000246.1:223063-254694 GCA_003063805.1 Aphaenogaster ashmeadi | reverse complement strand
TATTATTATTAATCTCAAATGCTTCTTTATTATAATATTAAAATTTAATTGTAATTTTTAATTTTTAAGATTACCATTAAATTTTTTAATCTTAAAATTATAATAAAAAAGTACTTGAGATTAATAATAAGTTCTTGTGTAAGTGATGTAGGTTTGTGTCCGGTCACTGGGACATTTACCTTAACACTAAAGCTACCGACAATTTATATATATCTACCTATTTCTACCGAACCGGATTATATGTATATTTAAAAAATCGTGAAGTCAATTGAGGAAAAGCGATAATATTAATGCAGAATTTTTATCAAAAATTTAAAAACGGTCATTTGACCGGCGGTGGTAGTTTTAGTGTTAATCAAAAATTTAAAAACGGTCATTTGACCGGCGGTGGTAGGTTTAGTGTTAAACGCCGGCGTTTTCCTCGCGAATGCCTTCCGTTCTCCCGGCGACACCCGGTAGGTGCGGTCAAGCGAGTTCCAGACGGCACGTTTCGCAGCGGCGAGCCCGAGAGGCGCGGTATGTAGGTATATATATGTCCATCTATCTAACCAGCGGCGTGCGAGCCTTGCCTTGTGTGGGATTCCCACAGTGGGATGGACTCTCCGCGTCATCGCGCGGCCGCGCCGCGGCCGCCGCCGCCGCCGGCCGCCTACGGCGTGTCCCGAAAGTTTTCGTCGTAAATCAAGTCGTGTATGCGCGCCGGGCTTTTGCGGCGCTCTCGCGATCGCCCGCTGCGACTTCAATTCAATCCGGCGAGCTATCATTCGTACCGTCACGTAGCTAGATAAAGGTGAAGGAGGTAGAACGGAAAGATGGCAATTAGATAGGTACAAAAGGTTATTAACAAGTTTGAGTGTGTACCGCGGGATGAAATAAATTAATAAATCTTAAATCATGCGTTAAATTCCGTCGACCGAACGGAAACGCGGATTCCGCGTAGGTCACGCGATTTCGAGGATTTCGTCGTAAAATTCCGACCTCAATGTAGAATCCCCAGCGACGAGTTTTCCGGGCATTGCGGAAACGCGAGAACTTGCGTTCTCCATCCACGTTTTCAACGCGGGGTTCTCATAGGAGCGTAGGTTTGAATCGTCGAATTTCTGATGATCGACGACGGCGAGTTAACCGTCTCATTGGCGGCGCCTCGTCGTTCGCGAGCCTCGCGGAAAGCGCACGATAATTGTAAAGCGACGCGAAGACGAGTGAAAGAAGCGATTCGAGGCGATGTTCCTCGACGAGGGTGGAATCCCACTTCTTGTCGCTACGTTTTCCTCGACGAGACCATCTTCAAGAACGTCGACAAGAACGTCGTCCGACCGCTACTTCGGACCTGAAGCGAACGTAGGCGAGATCGCTTAGAAAGAAGCTTCCTCTCGCTGCACCGTGCCGACGAGAAAGTCGTGATGAGCACGTACGAGCCGTACCCTGGATAAGCACTAGCACGCGTAAAGCCCGTGTCACACTACGAATTGGAGATTAGAAGTTAATCAATCCAGATAATCCTAATCTTCAGTCTCTTCGTTTTGATTAGTCGAATTCTAATCTTCAATCCGCAATCCTCGATCTTCAATGCCACGGGTTTAAGCCCATGTCACACTACACACTGGAGATTGAGGATTGCGAATTGGAGATTAGAATTCGACCAACCAGATAATCTTAATCTTCATTCTCTTCGTTTTGATTAGTCGAATCCTAATCTTCAACTCGCAATCCTCGATCTCCGATGCGCAGTGTGACACAGGCTTAAGGAGCTGGGCTCGCCCGCTCCTGTCACCCCTCATCCTTCTTCTCTAACCCGGCTACTTCTCACGCATCGGAACGACCTTTCGCGTTCATGGAATCTCGCGCGATTCCATTGACTCTTGCGATTCCCCGCGTGCGAACACCGGGCAGCACGCGAGTAAGCTCGCTCGCTCCGGCCGGGAAAGAGGGATGTCGAGGAGGAAAGAAGGGGTGGAGGTGAAGGAGGAGAGGCGAGCGTTCGACGAGCAAGAAGAGACGGCCTCCTTATTCGAAGGCGTACCTAACTAGGAGAGCCCCCGATACGGCCACGAACCGCGGACGCTATTATTCCCGACGACGCGACGCGCCGTGCGGAGGCACGATGAAAAATACCCCGGCCTCCCTCTCGCTCTCGGCCGTGACTCCGAGCACGATGCACGAGCCGTTGCTTATCGATGCCCCGGGTCGATACGAGGCGGCGGAGAGCGCGGTAACAGCGTACGTGCGCGTCGCGCGCACGGCGAATCGGGTTTTAAATTAAAAACTCGCTCGCTGATTCCGCTCGCGTCGGCTCCGGCTGAAACTCGCGGCTGGCCGCGCAACGAAGCGAGAGAGGCACCGACGGGAAAACCGAACGTTTTTCCTACGAGACCGGAAAGCTCTCTATCGCGGAGATATACCGTATTGTAACATGCCGTAAGGGAAGAATTTCACGCGCACGTGTGTTTTAGAACGATCCTGCTTGACGCAGCGCTACTTTTTTTTAATTAACGCGGATGCGTTAGTTGGATTGACATGCATCCGATTGGCACTTGAAAATTTTTATACAAAGTTTGCCGCTGAAGTGCTTTCCTCTCCGAATTCGAGATTTTAAATAAAGATTGCAGGAGGAAGGAAGGTGGTTCTTCGCTGTCTCTCTTTCACAGGATTTTCGCTACGACTATTTTAAATATGCTAAACTCTTCCTTTTGCATCCGATATAAATATCTATGCAGCATGTATAAAATCTCTCTTGCATTTTTAGCGACAAATATCGAGACTTCTCTTTGTCACGTAATGTATACGCCACCAAGATCCGTTATTTATTCCGTTCTACCAAATTAAGAAGTAAGAATTAAAATACAGAAAGCCCGACGGGGCACAAAATCGACCATCGCAGTCAGATCGTAGTAGCCGCACACTTCGCGGTTTCCCCTCATAAATAATATGACGCAAATATAAAAGCATTTAATTAAACGATTTAATTATCCCTCTATTTTTCGAAAGGGCAGGGGAGAGCCGATATTTCGCGCGCGGCTTCATTACATTACACGAAGCACCTACCATGAACGCGCCGTTAATCGTCCTCGCGCGTCGCGACGCGCGCCTGTCTCTCCCTCCTCCTCCTCCCACCCCCTCGGCGCAATCAAAAAGTACGCGGGCCGAAATAATGACCGTTTCATTCGAAACTCCGCGATTTTAGCCGGCGCGCGTCGGCGGTATCGGAGGTACCGCCTGATCAACCCGCCGCTCCCGCGTGCACGCACGCATGCACGCACGTACGCACGCACGCTTCGTCCGCTCGTTCGCTCGCTCGCTCGCTCATTCGCTCACCCATACATTCGCGATCAGCGTGCGCGGTATGTACGGGCGGCCTCGCTCTCGCGTACCGTCTCGTTCGCACGCACGCTTCGGCGAGCCGGCGGCCGCGCGCGCGCGCGCGTGTGGGTAACGCGCGCTTCGTGGCGCGCGTGCCGACGACGGCGAGGCCGTCTCGCTCCCTCACGTCGCTTTCCGTCGCACCCGCCTCGTCGCCACCCCCGCGCGTCTCTCGCGCTACGCTCGTTTCCCACCGCGCCCCGTTGCCCGCCGGAGCGGCCGCCGCCCCGAGGGCTCATCGCTTCGACGAGCCGAGCGGCGGCACGGTTTGAGCTCCCACCGCCGCCACGCCGCCTCTCACCCGTTCTCGCTCCCCCCCGCCCCCCTCGTCCCCCTTTCGCCTGCCTACCGACCACGGCCCGTCGCCTCGGCGCTTTTTCGTTCCTCTTCCTCCACCTCACCGCCTACTCTTGCGGTCGTTTCGTCGCACACGACGTGCCGCCGTCGACTTTTCGCGCGCGTTGAGAGACGGGGGAGATTAAAGGCCGACGCGCGCGCGGAACCCGACGATCCTTATCGCGTGCCGCGCCGCGCCGCGCCGTGCCGCGCGATGCGTAGAAGCGCGGCTCGTCTTCATTCTCATGGCCTGGCGGCGCGGCGTTACTAACGTTGAATCGCACGCGACTTACCGTTCGCGTTGATGCGTAGATCGATATCGACGATCCGCTAAATGTCAGCGACGCATTCCGCGGATAATCGTCCGGCAAACGGAAAAACCCTCGACCGCGTTTGAAGGAAAAATTCATTATGCTTTTGCTGCTACGTTACTTTCGTGAATTATACAAGAATTGACGCTTTAAATTAGAGTCATCAGACGCTTTTTATTAAAGTCATACAAATAAATTAGGGCTGATGAGCCAAGTTAGTTTGTCGTGCTCGAATATATTATATAATTAAAACAGTGTACAGATAATAACGAGTACAAACGTTTCGACCTTAACTGTGGTCATCTTCAGTGTAATAATAAAAATTATAAAAAGATAAAAAACAAATGAATCCGTTAGACATAGAATACGTAGATTTTAAATTGTCGCATGCATACGGTACAGAACTTTTATTCTTGTCTAATTCAAGAATCTAAATAACAACTAGAGGATGATTTCTTCTGTCCCTATATATGCCTATTAAGATTTTCGTTACAACTATATATATGTATTAAACTCGTTTGTATCATTATATGTATGTTGTATTTTTGACAACTAAATGAAATAATAAATATCGAAATTTTGTTGTCAGATAACGCGATCAACTGCGTATATCCTGCGGAGTCTCGCGTAGACAACTAAAAAAGAGCGGACGACTATCTTCCGCGCGGTATCCATCTCCGTGAGCATAAACGCATTTAGCCGGCGCTCACCGCGCGCGGCGAGTTTTAATTCTCATTTACCCGGAAACCGGAGGGGCGGGGGTGCAGTCGAACCAGGCATCGATTAAAAAGAAGGAAGCGACAGAAAGAGAGATAGAAAGAAACGGGGAGAGAAAGAGAGAGAGAGAGAGAGAGATAGAGTGGAGAAAAAGATCCACTGATATCCAAATCGGTTCCTGCTTCGACGCCGCTTCACGGTGGCTAGGCAATAAAACGGCCCTGAGAGAGACGGAGGCACGACGTGGCGCGCGACGAGGACGCGGCCGCAAGCGAGCGAGCGAGGCGAGCGTGCGTGAGAGAGGAGGACGAGAATAGGAGACGACCGCACGTAGCCGCAGGCAAGGGCGCGCGTGAGCAGGCAAGCGAGCCTTCCGACCGATCCTCCGCCGCTACGCCGCGCCGCGCCACGCCACGCTGTGCCGAGCCGAACCTCGCCTCGCTTCGTCTCGCTTCGCCTCGCCTCGCCTTGCCGTGTCGCGCCGCGCCGTGCCGCGCCGTCCCGTGCCACGCCGCTCCGTGCCGCGCCGCGCCGCGCCGCGCCACGCCGAGCGACGAGCCATCCGTGCTCCAGTATCCCCCGCCCCACGCACGACCAACCACGACGCGGGCCCCTCGTCACCCCGCCGTCGCCCCCCGTAGCCGACGCGCGGCCTCGGCGCGCCAAGTTCGCCGCGCGGCGTACAGCCGCCAGCTACCGCTCGCCGCCTCACAGTCCGTCACCGTCGCTCGTTGCGCGAGCACACGCGGACGTCTCTACAGCCAGGCTGCACGCGCTGCGTGTGTTTTTGTCGTGTCGTATCGTTGACACAGTGACGGATCGAGATCGGTAGCATGCACGAGGGTGGATTCCCACGTTGCGCTCAGATTCGACGCTCTTAAATTCGCGATTCGGAAATTGATGCAAAAGATCCGATATAAATATCGTATCGCAAAAAGGACTTTTTTCCAAGGAAGATCGATCGCGACTCGATTGCGATCTTGACTTGACACAGGCGCCCTTCAGCGCGCGCTGTCAAACATTCAGTGAGAGCGGGACGTTGAACGTTTATTCGTCAGCCGCGCGAGAACTTGTGAACGAGTGCGCTTCGATTGTTTATCGACTGCTTACTGCACCTCGTGAGACAGTCCCTGAAACGGGCGAGGAGTTCGACGAGAATCGACGAGAGGCGGCCGAGCCACGACGGCCGTTTCGCTCCGCGAGTGACAAGTGGTCGGCGACGCGTGGTTAACCACGTGGCGCGGTGTGTGCGCCGGTGTACGGCCGCCTGGGTGGCGTGAACTTTCGCGGGACTCTTTCCCTTCGGGGCGCGTGTGTGCCGGACAATCGCGCGTGCACACGACGAACAGGTGACGATAGTCGTCGGTCGTTGGTCACGCGAGCGAACGGACGCTTTGCCGCTTCACCAAACGATCTAAACGTTTCGCTCCAGCCGAGAAAGTTTAACAATCGACCTTCGCCTATCGGTCTCTCTCTCGAGACACTCGAGGGCATGGTGCAACTTGAGTGATTAGTCCGCCGTATATCATCGCCGGTGCCAACAGCAGTCGCAAGGGTAGCGGGGGTCCGGTGGTGGTAGTCTGGTCTTGCCGTCGCAGGCCGCCGCGAGATGCTGAGAGCCTCAGCCGTCCAGTCCAGCCAATCACGTAGGGTGCTGCGATCTGTGCCGAGGGCCGTCGCGGCCTGCTAAGATGACCGCGCGTCTACACTCGCTGAGGCACCAGGAGAAGAAATCAGCCGGCAGCAGCCACAGACAGCACCACCAGCATCAGCAGGCCGTGCATCAGGGTCCGAGCCCGGCACCGAGCCCCAGTCCCAGCCTGAGCCCGAGCCCGAAACATTCGGACGGACGAAGAGTGAGTATAAGTAGTGTATTCAAAAGGAGAACCGTAAAGTTTCGATTTAAAAGCTGTCTCGCGCTCTGGGACCGAAGAATAATAAAAGAACGAATCTTTCAAGAAAGGATGTTGTTTGTTTATGGGATATCTCGGTATCGCGGTACATTTAAACACTCCTGAAAGGTTAATCAGGGACAATATACGAGATGCGTGTGGGACTGGAGTTTAGAATAGAAATTGCAGCGCAGGCGCGAACGTAGAGATAATTTAATCACGGATTTTATGAATAAAAGAAAAGGAAAGGAGACGAGGAGTTGACCGTGTGGGGATGCGATTATTCTCACCCCTTGCCAACGCAGAGCACGCGACCACGCGTCCCAGAACGCAACTCACCCTACCTCCCGATCTACCTCCTGCGCATTTAATCCGCGATCGTAAGTTTACTGGTGTGACGCGAACCCGATACTGGACACGTGCGTCGTTCACACAACCGCCAACCTCGTCCAATCCCTACGTGAGAATTCGCTGATTTGTCAGTTGGATCTCCAAATATACGGAAAGCGCGACAATGCGACACCCGCGTTATGGGCCATCTACAATGAGTCGCAGTTGTAAGAGTCGTAAGAAATTGACCAATCACAGTTCATTATTCTTCGGTCGCAAGGAGAATAATGAACTGTGATTGGTCAATTTCTTACGACTCTTACGACTGCGACTCATTGTAGATGGTCCTTTAAACAAACACGAAACGCATTGTTCCGGAAAAGAGAATTCGCTGGTAGAAATATGGAATTGACGTCTTCTTATTGTTAGCGGAGAATTAACTCTCGCTTTCCCTCCACCGCAATACATTCCTCTCACTTTTAATTTCATTTACCGAGCTATACGTGGCAAGATACTTTTTGCTTTGACCCAGGAATGAAGTTACATTTTTTCGTCCCTATTTTCAGAACTTGATATTTCACAGGAAATGTCTGATTATATCTAATATAATATTGTTTTTATTATCATAAGTATTACTCCGATATAATGACGAAATTATGTTAAGACTAATATAAATAAATAAGATTATAAATAATTAATATTATAAATAATTAAAATACGTCTCCAAGATACTTTATGTACATTGAACTGCGAAGAATATAGGGAAAAGTTGGTGATTAAAAACTTGCGGCAAAAAGGAGCGCCAGCTCGGCGTTACTTCTGACCCTGCATCCTCTCTCTAATCTCCGCGAAGTGGGTCAGTTTCGCAACGCGGCGGATGGATTCCGAGATCGCGGATGGATTTCGAGGGTCCGACCTTCGCTCGTTTCCGGATCGTATAAAAAAAAAAGCGCGGCAGCGGCGGCGATAGAGAGATACGCCGCGCGGGGCATAAAACGGATATCGCTCTCCACGTGGACGCGCCGTTAAAATCGCAGCGAAGCGCGGTGCATATACGCGAACCGTTGAGCTATTAAGCGGCGAGATACGCGTGCCGAGAGACGCGAGATTAAAATATAAAATCGCCAGGAAAGATAAAATTCGATACGTTAGACCAGAGATCGTATCGCGGTTACGCTTGATAATTTTTTAAATATAATTAACTTTGTCTAATTAACCCTCCGCCTGAATACGCCTGAGTCGTTAGTATCCGAGCCAAAATAAAGAAACCCACGCCTTTCCTTCGTTAGGGTTCAGAATTCATTAAAAATAAAATATTTTATAAATAAATTTTATCAACATGACTATGAAATCATTAACTACAATGTAGACAGATGTTCCATGAATTTTTAAAAAATTTTTTAAATACTTTAAATTGAGGAAAATAACGTCGGACGCAAAAGACCCACAGAAGTTATTCAGTGGAAAGGCGTCGAAAAAACGCATTCGGAGGGTTAACATTGTCTTAAATAGAATTAACATTGGCGAAATGACATGTCTAAAAGTGGCAGTCGTTCCGCCAGTTCCTCTCGAATTCTCATTATACGGCGAAATCGTAGCCGCAGCTTACTCGGTGCACGTGACAAATGCATTTCCTCATTTCTTCTTGCCGTGCGGCAAAACGCAGCGGGTCGCAAGGGCACGTCGCGGCACGAACGGTGCGTGTCGGAGCCTTGTGACGCCAATTTGCGGTAATTGGACGTATTTACGAGCGGTTATCTCATACAGATCGTCCGGACGCCCCCGCCCGCGCGGTCGGCGTCGTTCAAAAAGCCGTAATTCGGTTTATCCAATTAGTCCGCCGGTCAGAAACGTGGAAGGATCACGCGCGATCTGAAGACCACGGTGTATTTACGCCTAGAACTTTTCCTCCGTAACTATGACGTAATATTTGAATAATTTCAGTTCCCGCGCTCTTCGCTCAAGTTGCACGAAGTGTTCACCGACAGATTCCTCGATAAAAATATCACTGTAAAAAAAGTATGTAAAATTACAGGAACAAGTGTAAAAATTATATGTAAATAAGTGTAAAAGTTATTATACATTATTTATAACGGAAACGTAACAAAATCATGTATTTTTACAACAATTATTATTGTGAAAATACGTGATTTTGTAAGTTTCCATCATAAATAGTGAAGTAATATTACACCCTTTTTTTACAGTGTAATCGGGCATTAACGCGCGCGGTCGGCGTCGTCCAAAAAGCCGTAATTTGGTTTATCCAATTAATCCGCCGGGCAGAAACGTGGAGGGATCACGCGTGATCTAAAGACCGCACGCTGTATTTACGCCTAGAACTTTTCCTCCGTAACTATGACGTAATATTTGAATAATTTCAGCTCCCGCGCTCTTCGCTCAAGTTGCACGAAGTGTTCACCGACAGATTCCTCGATAAAAATAATCGGGTATTAACGCGCGCGTTCGCGCGCCTCGCGTGACGCGCCAAGGCGCTCGCCGCGCGAAGTTCCGAGTACCGAGGGTACTCGCGCGTGATCCCACGGTGCACGCGTGCGTCAAATGCGGCTGGGTGCCCTTTTAAGGTGATCCGCGTTGCGTGCGAGAGAGTACGGGTCGCTCGAGCGCGCCTCGCGAGCGACGCGGTCTCCTATTAGGAAAGTTTCCGCGGTGACGAAAGGGCGTAACTTCGTGCACTCGTCTTTATTAGCGGAGTGGATTCGCGGCGGGAGACGCGCGCGTCGCGAATATGTTCTTAACAGCGCGGGAATTTTAGGTGAAAAGTTTTAAATTTTCACAAGCTGTCAGAATCTTTTTATTTCAAGTGGAAGATACAGAAAGAGCTAAAAGGAGATGAATCGTATACGTATATTAATAAATCGGTAATCGGTAGACGATCAATAATTGATCTTTATGGCTGTTATCTTTGTATTTAATGTGCTTACATATTTCTTTGTTAATTTTCGGCTATAAAATATCTTTTGCATTCTCATTAACACTAATTTGGTCTTCTGCGCGCCTCTTAATTCTCATCTTCATCTCACAATAGTATATGTATAGTAAAAATTTATAAGATTAAATATTAATTTTCTGCTCTATCGCATCTTGCTTTCAGTTATCTTCCCGCTTGTGTTGGGAACGTAATTTTCCTTCGCTCATTCACGTAGGCTGGTAAACAACTGAAGGAAACAAGACAATTGATCTCACGGATAGTGACGTTATGAATGAAAATACAAAAAACTTCACCAACACTTTTAAATCTTGTAATCGACCTATACTTAAAGGTATTAGGAGCGTCTAGTAGACCGAAGTGCGAGGTCCGAGGGTTAAACAAACAATGGTACCTACATGAACGTGAGAGAATTTCCCACGCTCTATCAGAAACCTCGTGTCTCTCTTCGCGTGATAAGAAAGTCGTAATCTTTATCGCTTCGTCGGGTTATCATCGTCGCGGAATCGGTACGGTGGTTAAGGGAAAAGGGCGCCGTTGATCTACCAAGGGCGATGAAACTCGCAGGATTTCGAAACGGGAGGTGAGGTGGAAGAGGAGGAGCGGAAAGAGGAAAAGAACGAAAGAGGAAGGAGGGAGACGCGGTGGACGCCGGTCGTCGTCGAGCGACGGCTTAATTGACGGCACTTAACGGATCGTCGTTATGCCCGGCTTAATTACCTGTCGCTCGTTGCCGCTAGTTCGCGCATTTTAATCGATTTATCATACGCGAGGCGAAGGCGACGACGTGCCCGAATATGACAATGCAATGGACAGACGTGCGATGTCACGTCTCCAGGATCGAACGGAAGCGACTCGGAGTCGGAGCTACCAAATTTTCTTGAAAATTAACTTCAACCGTGCCTTCTGAAAACTAACAAGTCCGAAGTAGCAAATTAAACCATATAATCTTAATTAACACTCTTCATGAAGCGTCTATAAACGTCTATAATGAAAAATAAAAATAAAACTATAGAATTATTATTTTTTTAACTAGGAGCGCTATTAATTTTTAAAGGGCGCAGGGTTTTTTTCTTAAATCGCGAAAATTTCGATGTAGGAAAATATAAACAATATAATTACAAGACCGCGAAGTGTATCAAACAATTAAAATCGAGAACGGCCAAATACGGTCATAGCAGATCTTAGTGCTCATTAATATTTTATGTGTGATTTTTCTAGTTCTTTTAAATCACACATAAAGTATTAATGAGCACTAAGATCTGCTATGATCGTATTTGGCCGTTCTCGATTTTAATTGTAGGAAAAAAAATATATTTAACATATAATCGGATGCAAAATATGACACTGATTTCGAAACCTTTACAACGTTTCGCGGCCCTCTAAGGCTAATTCTACAATATGCTTTTTGCTTCTTGTTTCTTTAGAAATTTAACCAATCCTGTTCGATTATTCTTCTTAAAATCAACTGCAATTGGTTAAATTTCTAAAGAAACAAGAAGCAAAAAGCATATTGTAGAATTAGCCTAAAGGTTAAACGTCAGCTTGGATATTTTCTGGAGATGTCGCGATTGGCGCAAACTTTTCGTGTTAAGGACGACGCTCAAGATTGTTCATTCCTCGCGTGTTACATATGAAAGCAACTTACGATAATAGGTCTGCACATTTACTTAAAGATTTATCTCCGAAGCGTCTGTGGCGTCGTACAGCCTCAGCTGCTTCGCTGCACACATAACGTGCCGAAAAAGTGACCGTGACCGGCCACGATTAGCGGCGACTGTTGTTAAAACAGTCTGCCTGAAAAAAAAAATTCCGACGTTTCAGCGAGGTTCGCACGTCGATGCTGATTCACAGTTTGCCGCTCGCCGTACGTGACGCGAAGTCGCAAACAACGAGAATGTGATTTATCGCGCGTAACGCGCTAATCGGCGGCACCGTCAAAGTCACGCCGTCACGCCGCTCGAAGCTGTCCCCTTTATCTCCCTTCTCTTTTTCCGCGCGCGCCTATCTTTCTAAGTCACGCCAGCCGAGAGAGTCACGACGGCCGCGGAATTATCTCGGAGGACGGGTGGGGGAGGGGGAGAATACAATTTTTCGGTAGCTATCGGAGGGGAGCGGTGGAATTGAAGTCTCGCGGAGGAGGGATTTTTCTCTTCGGAAGAAAAGTCGGCGACGTGCAGTAATTAACGTTCTTAAAAAAAAAATGATGAGATAGAGCAAAGAAGGTGAAAAATTCGATATTACTGATAATTCTCCTAGCGGTTCTTCCAGCGATCGAAATATTTGTCGGTCTTTCATTAACGGGAATTCAACGGGAGAAAATCGCGATAATTCAAGCGTCGATGATAGACGTCGTCCTTCGGATCCTCTCATCGAGAGCGTCGTCCAGCTCTCGTTCGAGGATCGGAATCGAAGCGAGGGGAAAGGGAAGAGAAGAATACAAACGGTCCACGACTAACCCAGTTTCTGCCTCCGAATCACCGAGGCGTCATTTAAACGCCTCTATTACAAAATTCCTCCGCCGCTTCACCCGCATGCACGCACGCACGCACGCACGCACGCACGCACGCGAGTGTGCACGCACACGTGCGCACACATACACACACGTAGAGGAGGCGAACGAGGTCCACCGCGAGAGTCCACCGTCGACAGACGCGCGTCTCGCCCTCCTTCCACCGTCCCCCTCCCCTCACTCTCCTCCTCCTCCTCCTCCTCCCCCCGCGCCGTCGCCGCCCTTCATGCGCGCCTCTCGTAATAATAGAAGGACGCGACGGAGCAAGAGTGCCGCTCTCCGCGCCGTCGGTCGGCGGCGATGACACGCGCGTGCACACATACGTACACGTGCGCACTCACGCGCGCACTCGCACGCACGCACTCACACGTACACGCATGACCGCGCGGCGGCTCGCTCGTTTGTTTACCCGTCGCGGCGCTCCCGTGTGAACGCACCGCGCGCCAACTTCACCTCGTCTTCCACCCCGACCCTCCATCCCACCGTCCTCCTCGGCTTACTCTTCGTCGCCCTCGACGTATCTGCGGTGCCCCTTCCCCCGCCCGCTCCGCACGCGTCCTCGCCCGTTTATCCTTCTCGCCGACCGTCCCCCCGCCTCTGTCACTCTCGCGCGGTAGTCGCAATTCTCCCCCCCCTCCCTCTCCCTCTTTCTCGTTAGAGCCGACTTCGCCCCCCGTCTTCGTCGTTCCGCGCGTCGCTTCTGCTCGCGATCTCCCGTCTCCGTCGCTCTCGCCCGTCTGCAGTCTGCACCTATCGCCGTTTCTCTCCTCTCCCTTTCTCTCCCGCCGTGGCGCTCCGCG
Source organism: Aphaenogaster ashmeadi (assembly GCA_003063805.1). NCBI lineage: Eukaryota > Metazoa > Arthropoda > Insecta > Hymenoptera > Formicidae > Aphaenogaster > Aphaenogaster ashmeadi. The sequence continues at coordinate 241,489 of NJRQ01000246.1, read as the reverse complement.
CAGCTCCGCTACCTTCATCTCTCACGGGGATACCCGCCGTCTCCTTTTCATCCGCTCGCCCGCCGTCTCTCTCCTCCTCCCCCGGCGGTCTTCTCTCGCTCCGCGCCGTGAATATCTGTCGTCTCCCGCCTCGGCGGCGGACGTGCCTTTGCCGGTCCGGCCTCGCCATCTCGCACGCTATCCTCTTCCCACGTGGAACGTCGGCGTTACTTTTCGCGTCTCCGCGGGCGATCCCTCTCCCCCCCCCCCCTCGTCTCTCTCTTCTCCGTGAGCGCCGCTACGCGCGCGTTTCCGCTCTCGCCTCTCCTCCGCGGTTTCCCGTCCCGATAGATTAACGATTAACGCGTCCGGCGAAACTATCGCATGGCACCTGCGCGCGGAATAAATCTGCCGCTGACGTGAGCCTCCGAGACACCCGGTGCGTAACGCCTTCGCCTCCGTCATCCGTTTCAGTCTGATCCACTTTATCCGGCTCCATCTCCGCTCATCCGCGACTGTCGCGTCGTCGGAGATTGGCCCCGCGACCGTCGGAGCGAGCGACGTCGGCACACCGCCAGCGAGCCGAGAGAGCCACAAAAAAGTGAAAGATTATTCGGGACGTTGGGACGCTCGTAAAGGACTGGGCTGCGAGAAGCCGGCTCCGATTGCCCATAGCGGGAAGAACTTGGATATTTCAGACCTGACGACGTGACACACTACCGACTGCAACATTTGAACTTTCATGAGAGCGAGACGAGCGCGAAAGGGTAGTACCGCGTCTTCGAAGGGGTGGAAATCGACTAAAGAAGCAGAGGAAGAAGACGAGAAGCCAATCTTGGTCAACTCGGGCCTTATCCAGACCTAAACCCGCTTACGCTCGATCTAGAACCGGTAATGTCCTCGTAAAATCGTCCAGGAGCCTAGACCACCCAGAAGCTAGACGCTCCGCGTTTAAGGCCACATTGTTAATTCCTTTGGGTCATTTTTGACTATTCTATAGGTCGCCATTGCTCCTACTCAATATGTTGTTAATTTCGACACCTTGTTTTAGTTAAATTAACGACAAATGTGGTCATTTTGACACACACATGGTTATATGTTAATCAATGTTTTAGTTAAAGTGACGACATATTGGGTAGGAGCAGTGGCGATTTATAGAATAGTTAAAAATGACCGAAAGGAATTAACAGTACATGATATATAAAATTCCGTAAGTACGTAAGACGCAAGCGGAAGAAGAACGATCAATCCCAATCGAGGTGTGGAGTTACGGCCAACACAATACTCGATTGGGATTGGTCGATTTTTTTACGCTTACGTCTTACGTCCTTACGGAATTTTATGTGTGATGGCCTGTACTCTGGATCTAGCTTCGTGAAAAAGAGACACGGAAGCGCGTGAAATAGGTTGATACTCTCGACAGTTCTGTCTGGACTGGACGCGTTCGTCTCTCTTCTCTCTCTTCCTTTTCTCTCTCAAACGCTGTGTGTCATTCTCTCGCCGTTGTTTCGCTCGCTCGCTCGCTCGCTTGTCACGCTCATCGCCGGCGGCTCCTCGTAAATCACCTCTTCCGCGAAACGCGCACTAAAAAAGAAATGGTACTCCGGCTAGGATAGAGGAGCGTGTTGCATCTAGGCAACACGTTGACCTACTGTCGTTAAGTCGCGATCGTTTGCGCCAGCAGCTCGAACGAAAGCTATTTCCAATTATTACTACCCTTTTTTTCTAAAGACTAAAGAACCTCTCACCTCGACGCTTCTATCACCAGTTATCGGAAATAGCGACGCGTACTTCGGATTATGCGAATGCCCGACGGATAATTGCTGCTCTTGTCCGAGAATTACACGTTGTTAATAGACGTATTAAAGAAAAATCGTTTTCTTGCCTGCTCTTTTTCAGGCTAACAAACCACTAATGGAAAAACGACGACGAGCGAGGATCAACCAGTCCTTGGCGGCGTTGAAGGCGCTCATCCTTGACAGCGCCCGCCTGGAGAACACCAAGCACAGCAAGCTCGAGAAAGCCGATATCTTGGAGCTTACGGTCAGGCATCTGCAACGACAGAGATCGCTCGCGCAGCCCGGCCTGTCCAGGTACAAAGCGGGATACCAGGACTGCTCCAGAGAGGTAAGAACGCTTTTAATTTAAGAGAGCGCAACGTAACGTTATATATTTTTAATAATCCGCGAAGGTATTTAGGGAAAAACTTTGCAACTTTTATGGACTGTCAGCCGCTGGAATTTTAGTTTTACAATACGAAAAAGGAAATCTCTGCTTTAAAAAGAATGTATCTTTCCCGTTCGAAAATCCGGACCGGTACCGCATCTCCGAGAACAAAACGAGGGACCGTCGTTGAGGCAACTCCGATGCGGAAAAACGCGGGTTTTACGTCACGTTTACCATTATACTCCGCACGTTTCGTCACGGGGTAGCACGAGGTAGGGACGCGGGCGGGGTTGAGGGAACGGCGAGGGTGGTGAAAAAATTCCAGCGCGTCCGGGGAGCGTGTAATCGGAGAACTCGGCGGAACTGGTTTGTGTTACACGGACTGATGGGGAAGGAGGGATTCTCTACACAGTGGAGGAAGAACCCACCCGAAACCACCCTGCCTTCGTCCCTCCCTCCCTCTCTCCCTTCCTCCCACTCGTTTCTCCTCGGACGATAGGTATCTAACGTATCGGGTTGTCGTCGGGGAGTCTCGCGTGACTCCACGAAGCTCAATCGCTCGTTCGTTAGGGAACGTCCAGCCGCGAAACGAGAGGAAACTCGTTGAAAGCGGACACCCCGTAAATGCCATCGCGCAGAATTCGCCGGATGAACCTTGCGGTCGGATCTCTGGTCGAGTCAGGTAGTCGCCCGATCGGGGGAAGAGGAGGGAGAGTCTTTAGTTTTCGGTTTCTGTGCGCGAGGGCTCGGCGCAGAGTGATCGAAATTGTGATCAAAACACAATCAATCTCTGCACATAGAAAATGGTATATATGTATTGGCATATTTCGATAACTATAAATCCGACTTGATACCGTGTACGATATATATATTTATTTTTTAATAATAATTTAAGAATTATATTGAATGCAGTGCTATATATTTCATTTCGTAAAAATTACGTTATAAAGAACGCAAGACTTTACAAACTCTAACCATGTAAAGAAACCTAAAATATCATATGGTTAAAGAGAAAAATATTACGGTTTTCTGCAAAAATCTATTGCTCTATAAAAATATAATATTCATTTATCAAAACAGCGTTTTACTGTTAATAAGCCGTTATATAACTCCTTATAACTCCTGTCTTTCACTTTTAAGCACCTTTCGCGAGTGAATGCGTATTTAATTAATCAAATATATGCAAGACTGTGCAATAATCCAATTTACAGGCGTCTCTCTACCTGTTCCTAGAATCCTCATTACTTATTTTTAGGAACAATAAATTTAAATAGTAATATTAAATAATAATATATATACTATATTAAATAGTAATATACTTCTCACGTTAACATCTTTTACTTAAAATTGTTATATATATACTTTCGAATATTTTAAAATCTATTTTTGTAAAAAAGAACATTCTTACAACATTTGTATCTAGCTGTACTATTTTCTTAACTGACGCGTGCACTTGGCGCCTTTTTTTATCTCTTTTTGAAAAGATAAGTTTCCAATTTACGGATGTCTACCTGTCCCTAGAAAAACCCGTTACCCAGGACGGATTTTTTTTTTTCGAGCACTTCGACCTCGTCTACGCGGTACGCGACGGCGTTTCCGTCGTATATCTTCATCGGTACGACGCGGCACAGGCGTGCCGCAGAACTCGAGGCGTCGAGTCGATTGTCGGCCCGCTCGCCTCGACAAAGCGCACTTGTCACGACACAAAGCCCGGCCGTGCGCGCTGTACCTGTCGCGCGACCGCCTTATCGGAATGCTCGCCGATAAAGTCGCCGACTTCCCGGCGCTAGGATACCGCCGCTCGAAAGATGCCAGCCCACACGAGGCCGCGTATGCTAGGCGGTAACTGTGCCCTGCGTCAGATAAAGGAGGAACAAATCGGGAAGTTATTGCTACACTGAGAAAAAAAAGCTGTTGCTTCAATTAAAGTGTTATCACGGGGTGCCAGAAACATAAGTAGTTCATTCAATTGTATTATTAATAGGCCCAATATTTGGATTATTAAAACAATGATTGAATTATTGGTTTAAAAATGCAGACATTGGGTCTAATAATAATACAATTGAATGAACTACTTATGTTTTTGGCACCCCGTGATACCACTTTAATTGAAGCAACAGCTTTTTTTCTCAGTGTATCGTTGAAAAATCACACGTGAGCATTTTTTCCAGGGATGGGGGGGGGCATGATTCAAAATGTTACTTCCAGAATTAGAATAATTATAATTTGAAATTTATATACACCTTTTGTTAAAATTATACATCTAATCCTATGGATTAGGGCAGAGATCGGCAAGGTTATAGCACAACCTGCCCTTCCTTTATTCAAAGGGAGAGGAAATACTTAATTTTTTTGCTAATTACAGAGGGGCAAATGCTCCCCTTCCCTGTGGACGCCCTTCTAAGCAGAACGTATAGTCGACGAGCGTTTTAATCTTCCGCGGTCTTACGTCGTAGAGTATAATCACCGTAATGAAGCCGTTACATAATTCTTACGAAAGCTTCTCGTGTTTTATCGTAATCTTTACCGAATCACATTGATTTAGTTGCACGCGCGTAATTATTTTATCTGGCGAAATGTGTTACGCATGTATGTACGAAGTGGCTGATTGAAAAGTTCCGAGATTGCGTTGCGCGCGTTCCGCGCGCAACTGCGCAACGCGGCGGTGATGACGGCCGTCAAGGCCAAGGTCTTCCGCGTGCACACCGATATAGGGACCAGCCTCGGTGTGCAAGCCTTCTCTCACGCTTTATAATTTGACACGTGGCTCTAGGACATGGTGCGGAGAGATGTTTCTTTAACCGCACGATAAAAAACACGCTACCGGAATTCCGCCTCAAACCGGAGAAGAGTGATGAGACTCTCGAGATACTGAATCAATCGCACAATGGATAGGCAGAGCCAGCCCCGAGAGCTCAAAAACGTACAACGCGAATTCTGTGACATCCTCTTTAAGGAAGCGGGGCCGTAGTACTTTCCATTCTTGCGACAATAGAATAAATCGCAGCGGCAACATCGGACCGTCTCCCTCGCAGTTCTCACTTAGTCGCTTATCATTCTTGATCATTTCTTAATTTCAAAGAACTTGCGCGGAAATTTCTCCCCGACAGAGAGAAGAGAGAGAGAGAGAGAGAGAGAGAGAGAGAGAGAGAGAGAGAGAGAAGACGCTGCAGCCGTTTCCTTAAAGAGGATGTCGCGATATTCGCCACTGTACGTTCTCCAATCGTTTGCGCAGCACCGTAAAAAGTGCATGTATGCGATAGATTATTGATATGTGAAGGCACTTTTCTTCCAGTATCACGGCATCAAGTTTAGAACGATGGATACAGTCTCGAAATTTCTCGATCAGCCCTCGTACATTGGTAAAGGAACTCATGGTTTAACCCGTAAGTGCTCGCGCGACTTTTTTTACGTAAATGCTCGTGTGGCTGTCAATTTGACCTACATTTTAATTGATTTATTTTTTATGTATAAACAAAGTAAATGAACTGAGACACGTTTTAAACAAATTTTAAACATAAAATAATAATTTTCAAGCATTAGAAATTAAAAGAAATCTATATTTTTGAAAATATTTCTTTATGTAATATTTTGGTTAGTAAATTCATAGTCTTAAACTCATTTTCGTCTGGGTTAATTTCACTCCCACGCGCGTGTGTTTGCGGGTTAATTCGGAGCACATATGCACACGAAACTCAAGAATTAACGCGTCAAAAATTATACCCATTTATTATTCTTCCCTCATTTATCGCACTTCTGTTCGTTAACAATCAGTACAATAAAAAACGAGCCTCGGTCAATTCGCCAACTTCGCGGGGATTCCCGGGAACTTCTGCGTTAGAATACGAAATCTTTCAGTGCCAACTGCAGAAACGTTCTCGAATAGAGATTCGGGGGAGGGGAGGGATCAAATTTCGCAACGCTCTCTGCCATGCGTTTCGGGGGAGGTCACGAGAGCGTGCCTAAAATTTCGGATGGCGAGCTTGAACGCCGGGCGAAATCACGGCGCGTGTGATATACGAAGCGAGGAAGGAAGGCAGGAACGAATGAACGAACGAACGAAAGAAAGAAAGAAGGACGGGGAGCGAGGCTCCCTGCGGGGCAAACTTTATGGTCTTATAAAACCGACGACGGTCGACCAGGGCGACGTGTCCTGCCATTGCCCGCGATCCTTTCCCATCCTCCCCTCGGGATCTCGTCTCTCGTCCGCCGAAAGTATTGTACGTTTCCGCTCGTCTTTGCGAGCACCATCCATCCGTCGTACGTTCCTTCCTCTCGATGTCGAGGAATAAAACGGGAAACGGGCGCGGGCGAAATCTCGAAACGTCGGCGTTTCCGGGAAGCTCCGGGAGATCGGTAGCGCATGGAGATTAACGGATTTCGAGAAATTCTTAGCGCAAGAGCAATTGTGTAGAAATCTAAATCGGTTCCTCCGAAACGGATCTTGCTTTAAATTTAATCGGGGAATTTAATCGGAAACTAAGTTACTCAGACACCTGACATTGATGGCTTGTCGTCGAATTTTCCCTGAAATAGAGACTCGACTGCGAGTTCGTCAAGGATCGGTATGTATTCCTGGAATAGAGGAAGGACGCGCTGCATTTTTTGAGAGGAGGAGAGAAATGCGACGTACTAATACCAGGTCGAAAACTACTCACTCATATAGATGTTTTCTCTTTTACATGAAATATGCATAAATATTCTACGAGACCGATTCTTGAAATAGTTATGTGCAAAATAATAGCACCGGCTTAAAAAAGGAACCCCAAATTTTTATGTCTCCTCCACCATGCTGCAACTGTTTTGGTTGTAAATCTAGAATTATAAATTCTGATTTTTGTGGTCATATAAAAATAAAAAAGATATACATATATATTTAATTTAAATTAAATTTAATTTATTGCGTATCCACAAAATTACAATAAGTGCAGTATGCAAAGTACGCAAAAAGGTAAGGCATCAGCAAAGCTGCTGTTACAAGGCCCACCGGATAAACAAAATACAAGACTATACAATGGACAATGAACAATATTGCAATGAAACGACATGGAGAGTAAAGACAATAAAAACCGATGTGACAGGTGAAAGACAAGGAACAATATTAAAGAATTACACACACACACACACACATATATGCGTAATTATATATGTCACACAGCGGTTTTTATATTTATATATATTTTATATATATTTAAAATATTTCTACGCGGTGGTATTATTTTGCACATAATTGTACACCTACGCATATTAAGAAGAATTGATCGTCGTTAATTGCTCTCTCCTTCTGATATGAATTTAAATTAATTCATAATTTTTTAGAAACATCCGCATGCGTGATAGCATCAGAAATGCGAATTCCGTTTCTCCTAATTGCTGACGCGCGCGATTAACCCACATTCGCGGATATCTATCCGATACGCGATCTTTCCGTGCCCCCGAAGTCGTCGGTCTCTTTCCAGTGCGCGGCGGCAGCGGTGGCGGCGGCGGCAGATTCGGTTGCTTTATTTTGAAGCAGCGACCCATAAAAGCTCTCTCGCGCGCTCGCGGCTCGCCGCGAAATTATTGTCCGCCGGCGGCGGCGATAGTTTCGCCGGCGAGCGGCGCGCGCGCTCGATACGCCGCGTGAAATATAGCGCGCGATACGGTACGCGATTAGAGATCAATCGCGCCGCTTCCGCCCGAATCGCCGCCGCTTCCACTCGCAATTCGGCCCACTTCCGGCCTATCGCGAGGCCTCCGTGTCGCCGGCGGTCGCGCGCCACCGACTTTTTCAAACGATTCACGCCCGTCGTTTTTTCGCGCGCCTCGATTAAACGCGATATAAGTAATTCGCGGATATAATTTTCCAAGTTTTTGAAATGCTAGATCCGACTTTTCGAATCTCTCCCTAATTTTCGAATAGAAATGCGAGGACGCTCGCGCGACGCTGAGAAAAGTATCTATCCCGAATTAGGGCTACCGCACACACTTTCCGTAACAGGTAACCGTAAGATGTATCGTAAGAAGAGAGTTTAAATTAAAAATAATATCCTCACATTTTTTACAATTCTTGACTGTGATTGGCTAAGGGCCATGGCACACAAAAAAACGTACGCAGTAAAACTTAAATTTATTGTTAAGCAAATCGACCAATCATAAGTTTTGAGTTTTAAGATGGCGTTCTTAAGTCTCGATTGTGGCCGATTCGCTTAAGGCTCCTGAGTAGTCAGCCGAGAACTCCTCGATACAGCGCCAAAAGCGGCAAATGGATGAACTATAAGGCGTGAAAAGTGACTTCATACGCTTCATATCTCATTTATTTTACGACTGTTTATTAACTGTCAAGAGAAAATGATGGTTTTCGGATAATTTTATAAGTGTGCTAAAGCGATCCTAAGTGTTTTTTTATCCAAATATCTTTTTATTTAAAAATGGCACGCAAGAATTCTCAACGTGTCACTTCTCACTTCTGACGTGTTGTCAACCCAATTTTTTCTTGCGTGTCATTTCGTTAATATTCGCTCTGTGCTAGTGCTATTACGTGCGACGTATTTATGAAACCCTTAAAATATACCGGATACCAATCTTAACAAGTAATACACTACGTGAAAGGAAGATTTTCCACTCTTTTCGACAGTTGTCACACCGCGATTTTCCATGCATGACTAGGCTATGTTTTACATTTATTTGACGGCTGTTTATTAACTGTCAAGGGAAAAGAATAGTATCCGGTATATTTTGGAAGTGTGCTAAAGCGATAAAAAATTTTTTTATTCGATTATCTTTTTATTTGGAAATGAGACGCAAGAATCTTCAGCGTGTCTTTGCTCGCCTCTGACGTCACAGTTTCAACATGGCCGCGGTGACTACTCAGGAGCCTTAAGTTGTCTTACTGCGTACGTTTTTTTGTGTGCTATGGCCCTTAGCCAATCACAGTCGAGAATTGTAAAAAATGTGAGGATTATTATTTTTAAACTCAACTCTCCTGATTGGCTAATTCTTACGATACATCTTATGATTATGGTTACAGAAAAAGTGTGCGGCAGCCCTTAGAACCATAGCACACAGAAAAACGTAAGCAGTAAGACTTAAGCAGTAAGCGAATCGGTCAATCATAATCGAGAATTGTCGAAAACGTAAGGCTACCATTTTGAAATTCTCGGCTGTGATTGGCCGATTCGCTTACTGTTCACGTTTTTCTGTGTGCTATGGCTCTTAGTTTGTCGAAGGTAACGCCATTGTACACGTTGCCTTAAATTCTCGCGATGCATTTGCGCGCAACGTCTAAGGCCGGGTCTACAATAGGTGTAGCAAGCCTTTAGCCTTCCGCTCCAAGCTAAATAATTTCCGATAAAAAGCTTCGCCTATGCTACCTTAAGTCGTAATTCCTAAGCTTTAAGAGTTGACCGAATCCCAACTGTAAAATTTAGGACTTAAAGACAACGTAGGAAACGTTTTCTGTCGGAAATTACTTAGCTTAGAGCAGACGGCTAGAGGCTCACTACACCTATTGTAGACGCAAAGTCTAACGCGCGATTCAATCTTCCTCTTTAATTATCTCGAAATATCGAGCCTCGCGCGCGCGCGCCCGCGCCGGGGCGCGCATTATTATAAAATCCCGCCCGATTACCTACCCTTCCGCGGCGCGTTAATCAGCGGGCCGCTCTAAGCGCGCGTTAATTAGTGATTCGCGGCGATAATACCAGCCGCGAAAAGTTCGCAGTTGCGTCGTCGTGGCTCCGCCCGACCGGCGCGGCGGGTTAAAGAGCGTTTTATCGCGCCCGGTTGTTATCGCCGGCACGTACGAAATAAATTACGGGGCCTGGGAGGAGGCCCCCGTCCGGGTCGCGCCGCCAGAGAGAGAGAGAGAGAGAGGGGGGAGCGGGGGCGGCGGAGGAGGCGGTGGGGGGTAGGACGGGGTACCGGGGGCAACAAATAATCACGCGGCGCCGTTACTCGACCGTACTGCGGATTAAAGAGCGAAATATTCAATTACGCCCGGCGGTCGATAATGACTGACGCGCGATATCGCGGCCCGCGGTCGGGAGCGGAATTTCCAGCGCGCAATATATTTTCCCGGCGTTGACTCGCGCGAATTGTTTGTTTATCGCTGGCGCTACGCACGCGAAAATCGCTCCCGGCCACATGGAATATTGTTCGCGAGGACGCGGATTGACGGTGGCAAGGTCGCGCAAAGCGGGAAGTTCTCCTCCGAACGACACCCGGAGTTCCTCGAGTAAGAGCTTGGACGAAGAGTTCGGACGATTTTTTTATTTCAGTCGCCAATCATTTTGTTTCGGGCTTAACTAGAAAGAAATTTATATTTGATTATTTTTTAAACAGATTTATTTATTATGATAATATTTGGATTGAAAATTAATTTTCATATTAATAAAACATTTTTGTATATTTATTATAATAATATTTGAATTAAATTAACTGTTATATATTAATAAAAAATGTTCGTGTTAATAAATACAGATACTAAACTAATTTGAACGTTTTTGCGCACTATAGTCTGAAAATGGCAGACAGCGTTCAAACTCTTACTTGGAAAGGAACTTTAAACGTCACGAGTTCCTGGCGCCGCTCTAATATCAACGTCTCGGCTCGTGACTGCTTGCGCGTTCGCATTGTATTCAAGGATCGCGGCATGATTCATCCGCGCGAGCTGAGGCGCGCGTCCCCCGCCGCTGCGGCTCTTCGTTTCGCGCCGGAAGGCCAGCCTTCTACATCGCCGGTCTCTCGTTGCCGTGTTTCAGGTGAGCCGCTATCTCGACGCGCCGGACATCATCACGGGCAACACCACGCCGATGGACCCGGCGGTGAAGCAGCGGCTGCTCCGCCACCTCGACAGCTGCGTGTCGGAGCTCGACCTGGACCTGGGCTCGCGGCCGGACAGCGGCCTGGGCAGCAGCCCGGGCAGCGTGACGGATCGCGTGGCGGGGACGACGAGCCCGGGCCCGCTGGATCACCACGTGCCGGTCGGGCCGCATTGCAGCGCCGCGCTCACGCCGGCTGGCCTGATCAAGTCCGAGATCCCGGAGATGGTGGAGGCGGCGCGACCCGACAGCAGCACCACCGCCGGCGACGAGAACAACAACAGCAGCCGGCCGACCTCCGCCTTCAGCCAGGTGAACCCGGCGACGATGGACCCACACCATCCGCATCATCCGTCGGGCCTGCCAGTCGATCAGGCCTCCACGTCGCAGCAGAATCCCAACATGCTCTCCGTGGTGCAGGTGATACCCTCCCGATTGCCGGACGGCCAGGTAGTTTTCCTGCTGCCGAGCCACTACGTGCAACTGGCGGCAGCGGCCGCGGCGAACGGCATCAGCATCGGGCCCAACCCGCCGACGGCGATCTGGGCGGCGACCAACATGTCGCTGCTCAAAGCCACCGACAAGCTGGTGAAGCGACCGCACGAGGACATCGGCCAGGAGTGGCAGGATCCTACCAACGGCCTCAAACCCAGCAAGAGCCCGAGGATGGAGCAGCCCGAGCAGCCGCTCGACTTCACCACCACATCCAAGAAGATGAAGACCGCCAGCTCGAGAAACTCGACGCATTCCGGCGATCACCATCATCACCTGCGGCAGCAACAGCAGCAACAACAGCAGCAGCAGGCCTCGGCTCGTCTACCGACCGAGACCGGCGGTCACATCGTCCACGAGGACAGACCGTCTAGTCACGCGGACAGCGAGATCGCCGTCGGCATGCCCTCTCCCTCGCCTGTCGGCCAGCAACCCGTGAAGGACGAGGAGGGTATGTGGAGACCCTGGTAAAGATCCGAGGCTCTTTATCTTTGTAAATAGAAGTGTATCACGTGGAGCGCGCGTGCGAAACCGGAAGTCGCGCCGGTGCGCGGCTGCGATCGTCGTCTACTGCAGAAATCCTTACATACATTGCTACAATCAGGTCGTGTATAGTCGACACGTACCTGGCTGATCGTTCTCGATCAGCGAAATTGATTGCACGTTATTACCAGGAATAATTTCGGAGATATAAAATTGTCGATAAATTGTACATTTTAGATTACACTGAGAGAAAAAAATGATTGGAATAACAATTATCTCACTATATTTTATAGTGAGTTTTGGCCTCAAACATATTTTTATAGTTGATCAGTGCCATACAGCGCGGTGAGTAAGCGCAGGACTATAGTAATGGTGAGAACTTAGGTTCAAAACCTACACTACCGAATATTTTTATAGTTCATTTAAACATGCAAAATATAGTCAAGTGAACACAGATTTATAGTCATCATATTTTCTTTGTTATTATTACCATGGGTATAGTAAAGCATGCTCAGAATATAGTTACTTGTACCAATATTTGCTAAATATTCCAATTGTATTGACTATATAAAATGGTTAATTTCTCTTACCATTCCATAAATCCTATTTTACTGTATTTTTATTTCAAATGATTATAATTATTGGTAGAAATTTTACATGGGTCACTTATACTATGCCTATATCATAATTGTCACCAACATAAATGGTAACACTTACTATAAAAATTCCTAACTAATAATTATTTACTATGTCATTATAGCTCCAAATATTATACATTTTTCTCTCAGTGTAATTTTAAGGTAGATAAATTTATATAAGGCATTGAAATTTTTCGAAGAACTTAATATTTTTCTGGCCAACGGCAGGCGAGCAGCAATCACGCAATCGAAGGTACGAAAGAAATTGTCTGATTTATTTCGACGCACGCTGCAAAATATTCACATCGCCGGCACGTTCGAGCTCGAGTGTACGTCCCGGGGCGAAAATGCGCGCGCATTTCGATAAGTGTTCCTCAATTAGCGTAATATAATTCTCGAAAGGGTGGCGATACGCGAAGCCAAAAGTAATTAACGCGCGATATTTATTTATTTACGTTATTACGGGGGGGGGCGGGGGAATTGGCAATGACACAATTTCGTCGATAATGCAATTTGCAATCGCGGATTGCGCGATCGGCGAATTTTCACAGGCGCGGGAAATTAACGCGATTGGCATTAATATCGAGAGGAATGCTAATTGGCGGGGGAAGGGGGGGAGGGAGCTCGAAATTACCCTTTCACGCGGCCGCGGGGTCGACGGATTTTACGTACGTCGAAAGTGTAATACATCCCCCCCTCCCCGCTGCCCCCCCCCCCCGATATGCATTATTCTATCTGTGGATTTTCGCGCTTCAAAGCGGAAAGTCGAGGAAAACCGCGACTGATTTTTTTCTCTCTTTTTTTTTTGCCCCGTCGCACTCGGTTGTGGAAACGAGTACACGGAAAAGGCGTGCGCGCATTCTCGCCTAATAACTCCGGGCGCGCGTGACGTCAGCGTGCCGTACGTTTCTTGCGTACGGCGCTAATGAAGCCTTTAATTTGCATCCGCGGTCCAAAAGCGCCGCGGTCGTTAAATCCGCCGCGGCGCCGCTTATTCCCGGCGAAAGTGCCCGGCGTTCGAATAACGGCGTTCGGCGCCGCGGTTGCGAGATTTTCGCGTCGGCGAAAACGATGCCGGGGGATCGGGCGCGCGGCGATTCAACGGGGGATGAACATAACGCGGGACATAATGCCGGGACGTAACGTAACGCGGAACGCTTAATGTTCCTGTGGCGTGACTCGAAAGAGATAAAGTGCATATCTCCTTTTATTTCGAAGATTGCCGTGCGCTAGTTTTAGAACTGTGTTCAGAAAGGCGAAGACGTATTAATCTCTGGCGACTATTCTAATTTCGGTAAACGGGAGCTCCGTTCCATCTGGAAGTAAGCCACTTTCCAGGCTTCACATGTCGCCGGCCAAGTATTCGATCTTTATTTTAATTTATATCTGCACAGAAAAAAAAATGCTGTTGCTTCAAATTAAACGTCTACGTCACGGGCTGCCACAAATATAAATAGTTCATTCAATTGTATTATGATTGGACCAAATATCTAGATTATTCTTTTAATAATGTAAATATTTGGTCCAATCATAATACAATTGAATGAACTATTTATGTTTGTGGCAGCCCGTGACGTAGACGTTTAATTTGAAGCAACAGCATTTTTTTTTCAGTGTGCGTATATTCCTCCCGAGTCTCTGGATCGATCGAGTTTAACCGATCGATCCGAATTAGTTTGAACAGGGCACGTATTATGAATCTATTCGGAAACGATTCCGTCCGGAATGATTCCAAAAGAAATAAAGGACAAAGATAAGGAAACGACAAGGACATATAGAGAACAAGTGACTATCGTTCCGAACGGAATCATTTCAGAATAAATACACAGAAGCGACGACGCGCAGCGACGCGAATGTTTCGAGGAGCGGATGCCAAAATAGGGAGAGCGAGTGTGAGAACAGGATTGTAAAAACTATACGCCTAAACTTCTGCGATTTTCCCCGAGGAGACAGCGAGGAGGAGGGCGACCGCCGCCGCCTCCTCGGTCCCGCGAGTTTGCGATTGTGCAATGCAAGCGACAAAAGAAATCGTTCTGACGTAGTTGCGCGTGAAAACGCGCTACAAGATAACTGTATGTATGTAAATGATGGAGTAATTAGTTTAACGATTATTAAGAGAGAGAGTGAGAGAGAGAAAGGGGGAGAGAAAGGGCAGCGAGTGTGCGAGTGAAAGAGGGAGAGAAAGGGCGAGTGCGTGCGTTTTAGTCCGCCATTCGTGTACATAGCCTCTCGATCGGAATTATTGCTATTTGCGAGATATAGATTTATTTTGATGTTATCTAGGTGTATACGGCGAGAGAGAGAGAGAGAGGGGTGCGTTTGTGTGCGTGTATATCGCGTGAATAGCGGAGCGTTCTTTTGTGGAGGCGCGAGACCAATAATCGCGCTCAGCGTAGCGAGGAGTCACCATCTCACCACCTAATTTACGTCTGTAATTGCTAAATATTCTGGGATTCGAATTCCTTATTCGATGTACTTAGACACGCAGTCAATATAGGCATGTATATTGAACTGTACGCCACGCTCCGTGTCTGTATTTTTATTATTCCCCGAATAACGATCGTTTTTCCATTCTGCGAGCTCCAAGCTTCCTAAGAATTTCGATTCAATTCCCTAATATTAATTTAAAGAATTTCGATTGAATTCCCTAATATTAATTTAAAGAATTTCGATTTAATTTCCTAATATTAATTTAAATAATTTCGATTTAAACCCCCTGTTAATAATAAATGAATAGTCGGATTCTTTCTTTCACCGATCTCGATTATCTCGGCATAAACGTCAGCATTCTTCGAGACGTGTATAAATCAAGAGTCGTCCGAGGTAAGTGCTTAAATTATAATTTTTAATACGTCGTCCGTGGAACATATGAATAAAAAAATGTCTGGGAGATACGTGAATATATTACTTCTAAACTTTTAATTAATACAATAAATGGAGTTCTTTAAAAAAAAATTCTCTACGCGGCATAATCTAATTTCTCATTATACTTCTCTCGTCTCTTGTCGCGATGCTAAAATATCGAATAGCAGCGCCCGAAATCGGCACCGGGTCGGCCTGGACCGATTCTCGGTATCCCTCGCTTGTTTCTTCTTTTTTTTTGCTCGTCATAATTTGCATCGCCTCGCGCGGTCGACCTTCGGCGAGCGCCTTTCGCGGGGAAAAGGCGACGGGCGGCGGGATCGTTAATGCGATTTTTTCCCGGCCATTAAACTTTTTTGCCGGGACGTCCCGGCGCGGCGCGCGCTGCCGGAGAAACCGATTACCGATCGTTAAAGTTCGCCTGTTTGCGCCCGGCAAAATGACCGTTCGCACGCCTTTCCTGCCCGCCGCGCGCATAACCGTAACGTAAACGGGCGTAAAGTCCGCTTGGCAAATGAGCCAGATCCGTTTCCGCGACCGTTTACCGGAAACCGGTTTATCGGAACGCGAGCCCACCCCCCGCCCCCTCCCGCCCCTCTTTTCCCTCTTCTCTCGACACGTAATGAACGATAAAACGAGCATCTCGCGAAGAGACCGCTCCTTTCGGATAAGGACGACGTGGCCGGACGGGACTTTCCTAGAACTTTGATGATGTTGTGGATTGCCTTATTTAGAGTCACGACGTTCCTTAAGCAGCAAACGTTAGCACAGATACTCCCGCGCGTATTTTGTAATTTTATATACAGGGTGTTTCAGGACCTATAGGACGAACTTTAGGAGATGATACGTCTCACTAGAGTCCTAGATAATAGAGAAGCGACATTGGTAATCGATAGGTGCGATATATCGAAAAGCTGCCATTTTTTTTCTCTGTATGGATAGTAGAAAAACATTAAAGGAAATGGTCTGATTGGCTAAAGTAAATCACGTGATGCAGCGCCATTTTTTTTCTTACTGTGGTTAAATAAGTATGATTGGCGCTGAATCACGTGATTTAGTTAGCCAATCAGACCATTTCCTTCAATGTCGCTTCTCTATTATCTCTACGTCTCACCAAGAGAATCAATTTTTGTTAAGGGACTCGTATGATCCTTCGATGCATCCTTAAAGATCTATGCGTCCTTAATCAGACCGCTTATGAGGTAGACAACCGGTTGCATGGAAGCATTCCACGTGACGTTTGACAATAGTAATCCATGTAAAACAATTAAAGCAAAAACAAAATCAAAGGACGTGTAGATTAGTATTGTCAGATGTCACACGGAATGCTGCCGCGCGACCGGTTGCCTACCTCATAGGCGGTTTGATCAAGGACACGTAGCTCTTTAACACTAAGACCGGTATTCATAGTTATTTAAGCCTGTCTTAAGTTCAATCTTAAGATGTCATGAACCAATCACAGAGCCGTATTAGTGTCTTAAGACATTACTTAAGACGGTCTTGAAGACTATAAATACCGGCCAAAAACTACCACCGCCGCCGCCAGTCACATGACCGTTTTTAAACTTTTGATTAAAAATTCTGCATTCAATATTATCGCTTTTCCCAATTGACTTCAAGACTTTTCCTTAATATACAATACATATAATCAATTTTTCAATATCTGTCTCTCTTCTTCTTTTGTTTCTTCTGATAAACATATTGCCTGCATTCAATTGGAAAAAATAAAACTTTTATTTAAAAACCGATCATTCGACCGGTTCGGTAGAAATAGGTATATATAAATTATCGGTAGCTTTAGTGTTAAGGACACGTCGGAGGACACGAGTTCCTTAACAAAAATTGATTCTCTTGGTGAGACCTATCAACCCCTGAAGTTTGTCCCATGGATCCTGAAACACCCTGTATCTTACAGATAGAGATCGCTTCCGCGTATCTTCGATTTTCATCTCATCATGTAACGTAAAATATAATATTGAGCATCGAAAAAGATATCGATAATTTAAAATATCGCATCCTTTTATTCTCGATTTTTTATCTAGTAGATTATTCGCTTTGCGCAATTGTGGATCCATAGATCCTCGTATGAAAATTCATTCATGGAGATTCTTCAGGTTATAGAAGTTTGTAGAAAATGTTCCTCATCATCGGAAAAACAATTAGAACACAGACACGCCCGCGCATATTTTATAAGTTCATATATCTTTTGGTTAGTGATCGCTTCCGCTCGATTATCTTCGATTTTTATCGCATCATGTCATGTAATATAAAACGTTGAACAAGATATCGACAATTTAATATATCGCATTCTTCTCTCCTCGACCTTTGATCTCGCGCATATCCGCTTCGTGCAATTGAGGATCCATAGATCCTCGCCTGAAAATTCATTCGTGGAGATTCTCAAGATCACCGGAGGTTCCGAGAATTTGTAGAAAATATTCCTTGTCATCGGAAGAGAAATTAGAGAATACCTAGGTAGCAAAGAGAATCCAAAAAGAATTCTTTTTGAATTCTCGAATTATAAAATGAATTCTTTTTCCATCCCATTTCTCTTCTAAAAACATTCTTAGGAATTCAAAAAGAATTTATTTACAGGTACAAAAAGAATTCTTTTTATACTCTATAAGAATGCTATTGGAAAAGAATTCTTTTTGAGTTCATTTCGGACAGATTACGCTAATTCATAAAGAATTTTAAAAAGTGAATCCTTTTTAAATCCATAACGATCAGGTGTTATCTGGGTGCAGACACGCCCGCGTATATTTTATAATTCATATATTTTTCGGGTAGGGATCGCTTCCGCGCATCTTCGATTTTCATCGCATCATGTTATGTAATATAGAACATCGAATAAGATATACAGGGTGAGTTTTTTAACTTGAAACTTTGAAATATCTCGAAAAATAAGCACTGTACGAAAAAAATGTTTTAGACAAAAGTTGTACGGTTTCGAGGGGCACATAAGATGGTGTTTGACCTTGAATTGTTGCTTGAAGGTCACGTGA
>NJRQ01000246.1:192764-212361 GCA_003063805.1 Aphaenogaster ashmeadi | reverse complement strand
TCTCTCTCTCTCTCTCTCTCTCTCTCTCTCGCTCGTTCGCTCGCTCGCTCACGGCTCCTTCCTTCGCCTAATGCATAATATATGTAGCGCCGCAGCGCTTTTTCTCCTCTCGCAAGGAGAAGGCACCGCAATACTCTGCATTATTAATGCGCCTTATCCTCGCGAAATCCGCGTGATGGTACGCCGTCACGCGACGGCGATCAGTCGAATTTTTATGCCGCGAAATATTCGACGTTGAAAAACTATCGCGTTCACGAAATAGTCAGACGGACTTGAATTATATCTCCGACAGCGCGAGGCCAATCAGTGGAGGGAGAGTCTTAATTTCGAAGAGGCGCACGTCGTCAGTTTTATACACCCTGTATACGCGCGAGTCGGGTTCGGCAAAAGAAAATCGAGCGAGCGAATAAATGCACGATCGACCGACTGAATTTTATTAGCACCTCGGGGCTGAGGTCCGCGGGGTCCAAAGTTGTAATTTTACAGATGCGACGAAGGACGAGAGAGGCGCCGGACAGAGACATCGCTTTATTATTAGCCAGACGTAAAAAGAGAACGAGGAATGATATTTATTAAAGGAGGCAGCGAGGAGGATGGAAAAAAGGAGGAGGGGAGGGAAGAAGCAGAAGGTGCGTGCTACCGACCGCCGGCGAGGGCAGTCTTTAAATCAGGAGCTTTTAGATCACATCCGTCTTGAGATTCATGGCGCGCTTCTCCTCTCTTTTTCTCTCTCTCTCTCTCTTTCTCTCCCTTCGTTCCCCTTTTATTCCCCTTCCTCTTGACTTTGTACGGCCGCTAATTGAGCCGTATCATTAGCATACGCTGTCGCTTCTCCGTCCGCTTCTCGTCCGGCACCTGACCGGCTATTAAAAGCTCATTATTGCGAGGTTTTACGCGGGCGCGCGCGTAATTTCAGTTCTCCGCCGACCGATTCGTCTCTCGTGACAACCGCGACTCTCGCATTATCCCGTCTCTTTCTCCTCCCTCCTATCCCTCTCACCCGATCTTCTCCTCTCTGGGCCTCGTTTCTTTCCCTCCGGCCCCTACTTGGCAGCTTTACGCCACTAACATCTTCCGTCGCCAACCGACCCGTCTTTCGAGCGATCGATCGTCGCGCTCGTAAAAATACGATCCCGGGCGTGCAAAGCGGCAATTGATCGAGCGCGACCGAGTGACGTGATTCGGGAGGCGAGAAGGGCGCGATTACCGATTTTGTGCCTCGTTCGGCTGCAGCAACTGCTATCGCGACTTATTACCGCGGTTCGATACTTATATGTTAAAAGGACATCTGTAATGTATAGGTTTAAATCTGTTTGTAACTTGGACATTGACGTTATACACAGAATTTAACATTTTAAATCGAGAACATTATACGCAAATAATTTAAAATTGAGAAGTTCGGTGAATACTAAGTACAGAATACTATAATATTAGTATTAATGTAGAATACTAGTAGAGAATACTGTTAGTATATTAGTAGAATGTATAATATTAATACAGAATAGTATTAATATAGAATACTAGAGATTTCATACTATAATACTATAGAATGCTATAGTATAATATTATAATATTATTATAGTATAGAATACTATGGTATTATATACTATAATTATATTACTATAATTATAGTATATAATACCATAGTATTATATAATTAATTATATTACTATATATATATAGAATACTATAGTATTCTATATTGTAATACTATTATATTATAGTACAGTATATTAGTAGAGTATCTATCTAATACTAATTGTAAGTATTCTATACTATAGAGAGAATACTTAGTATTAATATTCTATAATATAGTATTCTAAAATGTAGAATACTATAGTATTTTATAAGTACATAAATTCTCAAGGGTGCATTTTAGATACGACAAAATTGAAACTTTTCTCAAAAGTTACCTTGCTGAGTGAGTTTGCCTTGCTTCTGCCTTTCGATCTCGCAGAAAATTTCACGGGAGAACAGCGGAGGAGGACAGAACGACGCATCGTGCAATATGAAACGAAGCGCGCACACACACGCACACGACACGCACGCGGGGCGTGGCGGCTTCGTTGAAATTCGGACACGCACGTTGGCGAGCAATTAACCGAGCCGTCGCCTTCTTCCCGTTTTGCCTCGTTTCCCCTTCTCTCGCTTTCGCTAAATTAATTACACCGTAGAATTGAAAATTGCGTGTCGCGTCCGCGTTCTCCGAAGAGGGAACATGCGCGTGCAGAACTTCCGAGCGGATAACGAGAATCTGCTTAGAGAGGACAGAGAGGGCCCCCTCAGGGGCTCGATTCGGAAATTCGAAAGAATGTATCCCGATGGATACGAGGGCTACCTGTTTACGAAAGGATGCACCTGCGCTACACCAAGATAATCATTGTCCTGACGTCGCCGGTTAACGCGCCAGATCACAGGGCGCTGCGAGCAACTATCTATCCACCTCCTCGTGAGTAGCACACGGCCAATTTCGATTGATTATGGCAGGTGTGGATCGCGCGAGTTGTTTAGAACGAGAGATCCTCGGTCGAGGGCAAAAATTCGAGGAATCCCGAACGACGTGGTAAGATCGACGCGCGACTGACGCAACTGAATCATAAGAGACGTTTCTAAGAATGTTAAACAACGAGACGAATTAAAAGACGACGTACAGTAACAACGTTCCGATTTAAGGAAATATATCGAAAAATCATTTCTCTTAGAAATCTTTTCTTTTCTAATAATCTCTTACAACTTCTTCTTTGCTTATTTTCACCCTATTAAATATTAATAACTATTTGATTCTAATATATTTTGTTTATAAATTCTTCCAAAACGAGCAAGCAAGATAGCATTACGCAATAAACACGAAAAAAAGGGACTTTTAATTCGAGCTGTCTCGAATTAAATCGGCTTATATCTTACGGTATCCGTGTTGTATTTTTGTCTGTTGTTTATCGAATCATTTCCGTAATGATCGTCGATTGTCTTGATGAAATTCAAATCACGGTAGATGAGGAGGATCGTCTAGGAAACGATGATAATAATAGGCGTTCCATCCGATGAAGGGATTTCGGAGGTTCGTTGAATAAAATTGGGATACTATAAACACGTAATAAATTTGTATAATGAGCGACTGCAAGCATGCAGGTGCATATGCACGTGATCTCGCGCGGGGGAGGAGGATGGGAAGGTTTCCGAAGTACGTGTGATTATAAAGAAACGCACAATTAATAGGCGTGCGGTTGGATCGTGGAAAAGTACCGCGCGATTACGATAGTTAGCTATCCCTATGCTCGGCTATCTAACGATCTAACGATCTAGTGAATCTCTTGGCCGGCGGTTCCCAATTTTCGAAATCGTTCACCGAACAAACGAGGGCATCATTTCATCCACGGTCTGCTCGATGGCGGCTAATTTTCACGATCGTTCTTGTTACGAGGAATAGGAGTCGATAGTTTTCGGCTTCCTGGGTTCCTTTGAATTTCGAGATCCTGACGAATTGGTCGCCAATGATGCTGGAAGTTTTATAATGCAATAATGGATTCATCTAAATATAATATATATATATATATAATTATTTATTTATTTATTTATATACAGGGTGTCCCGCAATAGGATATACGTAGCTTAAGTGTTCCTGACGTTCTTTTAACCCGAAAAGTTCCAAAAAACATGTAGCCTAAAATCAATCGTTACAAAGTTATTCCCATTTGAATGCTCCTATGTATGTATGTACATTCGTACGTTCAAGCATCATAAATATAAAAGAGGGCTTTGAAAATAAATGCTATATGAAGTCGTTGGTGTATTGATAAAGTCGAACACCAGAGATGATTTGCTGAATCGAATAATTCATGCTTCCAATATCATCAAAAACGATCCCAACATTGTATGAGTTCCGTCACCTCGATTTAACGAAGGGCCGAGAATGTGCCTAGCTAATCGAGGAGGTCATTTTGAAAATGACATGTAACTGCGACATTTAATTTTATGAAACTTTAACTGATGTACTTATTTAATAAAATAAGTACTTTTTACTCACTTACTGTTATTTTTCGCACGTAAGTATCAATAACTTTGTAACGATTGATTTTAAGCTACATGTTTATTGGAACTTTTCGGCTTAAAAGAACGTCAGGAACACATACTTAAGCTATGTACATCCTATTGCGGGACACCCTGTATAATTATGTGTGTGTGTGTGTGTGTGTATATGTGTAAAAAAAGTGCGACGAACTATATCTTCTTTATATTGATAAAGATGTCCAGTTCCTTCTTCAATGAAGCAACATTTAATTTATATATGTATTACGTTTATAATTTATATACCATTAATATATTTATATAATACCGCGTATTATATTTATAATTTAATTGAAACACGCAGGGTAAGATTTATTTCAAGAGAACTCGGTCTGACGTGCGATTAGAACCAGAAGGGGCTCCTCTCGCGTCTATTCATCCCCGCATTTCGTGGCGAGGGATATCCTTTCCTTTCGGAAGAAACAAAGATAGGCACGCTCGTTGTGTATCCCGTTATTACGGCCTACAATTGACACACGAAGGGCAGAAACGTCGAATCAGAGAGAGAGAGAGAGAGCGTGAAAAGGACGAACGCGTGGCCGGGGAGTAATTAGCATTTCGTGGGTCATCGTCGGACGTCGGTGGGAGATCAATTCACGCCACGAACGTCGGGTCCAGGCCTTGTAATAAGGAGCGGCGCGGCCGGATCGTGCTCCTTAATTACCGCCGCGTCTATGAGCGCGGGGTGGCGAGGGAGGGTTGGAGGAGGGAGGGTAGGACCGACTTTGCGGCGAGCGGCTACCCTAATACTCCGGCCATTACGCGATTAGATTGTACTTTGATCCTGCGCCGCGCTACGCACCTCGACGTCGCCCGCGGTGATCCTCCGGCAAGGATAACTGCGGGAGAGAGATCTTTCTCTCCGAATCTTTCTCTCCGGATCTTTCTCTCCTTGGAGGAGAAGAACGGGTCTCCTAGCAACCGCGATCGCTGCCTTCGGGAAGCAAAACAAGAAGAGTGTCAATTCTGTTGTCTCGTGTCTCTTCGATCTCTTCTTCCATCTCGTATCTATCTCGCGATGGTCGAGTAGAAGCAGAAGAGCGTTCCTCTAGGAACTAGGTACTAATTATGGTTTTCTAAATGTCTGCGATAAAGTTAAATTCCATTTCAATGTTTCGAAATTTTCCGGAGTGTCGAAGGCGCGACTGTTTAGTCTACTAGTTATAAAAATGAATTCTAAGAGATGAGGTTCGAGTAGTATCTCAATATTCTTAATATAAAATATGTAAAATATCATATAATAATGCTGCTATTTGAATTTTATTTATTCTTTTAAATGAGTTAGTCGTAATGTAAGTCTTTAATAAAGATATGTCGAGACGTTGAAAGTTTTTAAGTTGTATAAGTAATGGGAAGAATCCTCACGAGTTGAGTCTCGCAGAACGCAAATGTAACAGATTGTTCTCTAAATTACAAATGCTGCCGCAAAAAGACACGCGCGTTTAAGCTTAAGGGAGGACGTTCTGGGAGTCTCGTTCCATATAATATTTCGTTCGCAAAGACGATTAAAGATACGTTTATCCGGGTATTAGGAAGCGTACCGGAAGCGCGCGGGTTAAGCGACGACGCGGAATTGCGCGCTTTCCCCCGGAGAGCGCTACGAAATGTCGGATGAAATGTGTAGGAAGGGAGGGAAATAAGCGGGCGCCGATGAGGAAGGGACGGAAAAGACTCTGGAGACACTGGAAACGCGCAGTTCGAGGGGATGAAGCGCGGCGCCGGGGGCAACTGACGCGTCTGATGAGCTCCCCGTCTCTCCGCCGCCCCTCGCCATGTCCGATCCAGCCCCTATCACCCTCTCTCCGCGAGCTTCTTGCTCGCCCTCCTCCCTTACTTAAACCACCCTCCTTTCAACCCTCCAGTGATCACTTTGCGCCCTTTACGCGCCGTCCCTCTTCTGCCGTTCGCAGGCTCCGAGGTCCCCAACTTCTCCGCTGTCCAGTTGCCATCCTACTTCTTCTCCTTTTCTTTCCCTTTTGCTCCCCATCGCTTCAAATTTAATTGTTACGCACGGATTACGAATTTGTTGAACGTTGACGAATTTGTTACGCTTCGTGTGTTCCTACGTTCAGATTGACGAAGAGCCCTAGGTGGCCTAATTGCAATTGACATTCACAAATTACGGAAAATTATTAAATTATATATATATATATATATATATATATATATATATATAACAAAATTTATATATTTGCCAGATTAAATAAGACAGCATAACCTGCTTCAATGTTTGGAAGGTCTAACGCAATCATTATTATTAAAATCCCAACTTGATCGTTATTGCTTAAATGTCCACGTCTGCACTAATTCGGGCACTTAAGCGCAACTTAATACGGATATTTATTACCGTGCCATTTAAATGTTTAACTACGAGCCGAGGGAGCGCGATATCCTCAAACACCTAGTAGGCGTCGGTGCGCGACTGCATCCTCCATTAAACTTACTTTACGGTATTAAGGATGTTCCGTCCGAGGCAGGACGTCTCCGAGCCGAGCCAATTTCCTTTCGTCGCCCGAGGCGCGCGGAACTCACCCTCGGCAACCCCTCCCCCCCGTCCACCGAGCGACCGTGCTCCCGACGACGATGGAAATGGCATCGGGCTACGGAAGGGCTGCAGGATCGAATTAATTAAGACCGCTGCGCACCCGCCCATGGCGGGATTCGTGGAGATACTCCTAGATGCGTTTTACGATCGTCGCGACGTTTCTCTACGATCGATAAATTAGACGCGCGAGAGATCTCGGGGGGAAATAAGATCCTCAGGACGAACGGATCGATTCAATGTCGTCGAATTTTTTTGTTGCATTTGTCACATCAAGATTAAATGATTCATTCCGATTTTTAAGTAGCTATTTGGTATATATACGTATAATTATTGCGATACGACGCGACGATCAATAAATTAAACTCGCGAAAATTAGAGCTGTCAATATAAATCGAGTACTCAGGTATATCTACCCGTTATCCAATTTATCTCTATATCCGGATGTACTCAGGTACCCACCCGTTATCCAACTTCATGGGTATTACTCGAGTACCCAAGTAGCCGGGTATAAATTTCCGGATACCAGAATAGTTTTTTTCTTGGATACTCGAGTACTTATCGGGTACTTATAATACTCGGGTTTTATCGTATTTGTCACATCGAGATTAAACGTTCATTCTGATTGTTAAGTATAACAATAATTGATATATTTTGAATACGCGTATTTACTGCAATACCTAATCATTCGGAATGGATTTGTCATCGTTATTATTCTGTTGATTTAACGCGGCAATGCTCTAAAAACGCGGAGGATTTCGTACAGAGCCCGTTCTGACTCTAATTAATTTTAACTACTAGCGATATATGTATATATATATATTTCGGTGCTCGCGATAATCCTCTAAATATCTTCCGCTGTGATAAATTTCGATCAGCTGATAACGTACGATCGCGCTTCCCTTTTCAACAAGACGTGGCTCGTCCGATTTTCCGCGAGCGGTGGATATAAGTTGCGAGAGCGACGCGCGAAATAATCCGGACAATTAATTCGCGATTCATGTTGCGCGAGCGTAAGGAAAGGGAGGATGGGGCGGGGGGGCGGAGGGCGGAGGAGCCGCGATCCCTCGACTGCACCTCGCGAAGTCCGACCTTTTTAACCCTTCCCTCGACTTCCTCCCCCGATGCAACTCCCCCTCTCGCGCCGCTCGCGAGCTGCTTTACAGCGCTGTTTAACCACCTGTTACACCGGGAGACTCGCGCTGAACTTCCGCGCTTTTCTTTTTCGCGAAACACGCGAGCACCACCCACAGCACCCTCCCACAGTTTACCCCTTCGCCCACCGTCGTTCTCGTCGTCGCTGTCGCGAGATTCGTCCATCCCTCTCTCGCGATCATGCCCAACATCCTTTCAACGCGCTCGCGAATCCGGTCGCGGTCGATGCCGCGAAATTTTGCGGTTAAACGCCCCGGATTCCGCTTCATGGTGTCCAGGTGTCCCGTTTCTCTCGTCGCGCTATCGATTGTCGCGTAACTATTTTTCGAAAGTTCAAAGTTCGCGGCCGACGGCAGACTCCGGCAGCCGCCAATTACTGTCGATCCGCCGCCGCCGTTGCCGCTGTCGATGACGGGATTTCATTCCCGAGAAATACCTCGCGTCCTCTTCGTCTTTTTTGCCACGTCGCCGATACATCGGGTATTGATCGTGTTCGGGGGAACGTCTTCGGCAATGATCCTCGTCTGCCGGAGCTTGCCGTTGACGTGCGAAATACCGAAAAATTAGTGGCGGATTTTGATCCCCCTCTGGAACGAGACCGAGGAGATCACGTTCATGAGGCTTCAGCTTCATGAGGCTTCAGAATCCTACTTTTGTCAAGAATGAGGATGTTAACACGTTGAGTGTCGCACTAATTTCACGTGACTTTCCATTCACGCCGCGTAAATCACCGATGACCCACGTTACTCTATCTATTATATATTTTTATAACATATATATATTATAATATTTATGACTACAAAAGCCATTATTATCAAGAAGAAGAGATAACATACAATGTGCGCAAACGGCCTGAACGGAAGTTCACACTGGCCCCCGAATGTTAAAATATCAAAAATTTTCTTTTTGCAAATGTTTGCCCATCGTTTGCCCACGAATGCCCCGTTGGAATTTTTGTTTGCCCCCCCTCTAGTTTAAAAGTTATAAGCAATTCAATTTGGGAAGGGGGGCCAACTTCACACTGGCCCCCCAATGTTGAAAAATCAAAAATTCTTTTTGCAAACGTTCGCCTATTGTTTGCCCACGAATGCCCCGTCGGAATTTTTGATTGGCCCCCTCTAGTTCAAAAGTTATAGGCAAATCAATTTTGGGGGGCCATCGATAGGTCCACGCGGCATTCAACGTGCTAACATTTCTCGCGCAATGTAAAGTGAAAAATTATGTATAATATTATCGAGCGCGCAAGAGTCTTGGCCCTTTGTGAGAATGTATTCTTCGACATTTCCCAGAAAGTTGTATTTTACATGGCGCAACGAGGAACGCGTTTATTAAATATGAAACACCCGCGCATCGGTAAACTTTAATTCTCTCGCCGTTAGCTTATTACTAGAGCCTCACGAGTAAATAGGGCTCGAGAGAATTAACAGTTTATATTATAAACACATCGCTTGTACATTCGAAATATCTTTTAGGATCGATCCCAGCCACTTTTATTTAAATTTGTACGTACAATTTTTAGACACTCTAAAAATTGTAAAGAATTCGGCGTTGCCTATTGTTGCGTTTCATGCAGAGGACGAAGAGAGCCTCCAGAAAATTTGCTGTAGATACACGGAAAGAACGGTTTTGCTGAAGTATCTAAAAATTTTATCATATACAGATCAGAAAATAATTATGTTGGACTATCCAAAATAATTATGTAGGACGCACAAGCTGTTTGCTATTTGCTGTCAAAACTTTTTGCAGCATTATGCTGGAGCGTCCTACATAATTGTTTTGGATAGTCCAACACAATTATTTTCAGATCTGGCTAAATTATTAGATACTTCCGCAAAACCGTTTTTTCCGTGTAGTAATTCAATGTAATGTTAATCGTTACAAGAGAAACTCCCGCCGAGTTCGATGCTTCCCTCCTCAGTTCATCCTTTGAATCATCGTCGGAATCAAACAGAATTAAAATTAATTCGCCAAGCCGATCTCGTTAAATGAGAATCTTTCCCGTGGATACAGGTCAATCTCGTTGGTCGCGCTTGTACGCATGATTGATGGCGACCGTGTTGCGAGGAACGCAATGATTCCGTCGACTGCTCGCAGGCTCGGTCTGGCCTGTGCAAATTTGAGGTGCAGCCACCGCCGAAAGGGCCCTTTGCTCGCAATATCTGAATTTCAAAGAGAGCCGCGTATTCCGAGGATATTGAAAATCCTCGGGCGGGCAGAGTCGAAGTTGCAGAAATGGCGAAACGACTGTTCCCCGATGCCCGCAAAGAGATAGAAAGAGGAGGAGAGATAGAGATAAAGGGAGAGATAGCGCAGCAACTCGAAAGGATGAGCGTTACGTAAAAGAGCGCGGCGACTCGACCAGCGAGAGAATATCGCAAAGGAACGCTGAAAAGCGAAGAGTCTTTGCCCAACCTTGTCCAAAAGGACATCGCGAAAGTCGATAATAATCCGACGCACAATCCGACGGTATCTGCACGAGAATTCTGACGCGCTCTGTAAAACGCTGTATTTCGCAGCGTAAACTCTATCGCGGAAATTATATCGCTGCAGGACTACATTGGAATAAAAGGGAACGCGGAATACGCGCGCGGAGATTGTATTGCGGGGTGAATTGCTATTGCGAGAAAATATTTGGCGATTTGGAAAAGACACGTTGTAGAAAATTACTGTATCTATCGTAACTCATTGTCAGTGCAGTAATCTTCTTACGTTTAATAAAAACTGTTTTTTAATATGTATATAGGGTAATTTACTCTTAAAGATAAAAAGATCTTCGCTACGACGAAGATCTTTAAAACTTTTAGGCATATAATTCATGCCACGATAAAATAATTATGATATGTATTATCATTTACTTTAACCCAGTCAAGTGCATACCTAAAATATGTCTCAGAGACGTCTTTTCAAAAATGGCGTTAAAGCTTCATTAAAAGACGTCTCAAAGACGTCTTTAAGGTTTTATCAAAAATGTCAAAGATATTTTCAAGACTTTCCAAAAAACATCCATCTTCCAAAACTTATTTCTTACAAGACATTTTTTAAAGCATGTATAACTATTTTTACATTACCGACCGCAATAATTATTAATTACATATGGCCAATCTGGATGTAACATATCTCATAAAAATATTTATTTTCAATTAAAATCTGCCACTCCAATACTTTTTATTATTTCGATATCATAAGTTATGATAACGATGCAATTTGGCGAAGTTTGCAGAAATACGTTAACAAGAAGAAGAAAGAGACAAAGGCAGAAATTATTTGATTAATCGATGTACCAATGATTTAACATTTGTATAACTTTGCCAATGACAAAATTGATCTCTATCTGTTATAATAATACATACATATTGTACAAATTGATATCTACCTGTTATAATACATATTGTACAAATTGATCTCTACCTGTTATAATACATACATACATATTGTACAACCAATGTATTGTAATTTTGATCTTGTTCATAATGTATAAATGAAAGAAAAAAAATAAAGTTCTGATTTTTGAAATTGAAATATTTGAAGTTCTGATTTGCTTTACCCTGTTTCTAATTATATTTCAATACTTTGTCTTTTTCCTAGAATTTAAACTTTTGCGATTAAAAATTCTGAATATTAAATTCTAAGAATACTAGGAATTGTAATTCTTCGAAATTTAGAAAAATTCTCGAAAATTTAGATAGTGTAACCTCCTTGCCGATTATGTTCTCCTGATATTTTGTCAATTTTCAAAATTCTTGACTTTCCTGACTTGAAATCCCGAATTTTTGGAAATTAGAAATATTCTTGAAATTTTAGGAATTACAACTGTTAGTTTAGTATATGGGAATAGGTGTGGAAATATATTTGTAAGACAAATATATTTTGTATTAATAATGCAGACTAAATTAAACTAAATGCCCAGATGTTGTTTCATCGATAAAACAACGTCTAGGCATTTAGTTTAATCCCTCCGCGGTTCAAGCAGTTAGGATATGATTATTTTTTTAATGAGATGCAGTGGGAGGGGCAGAGCCCCTCTCCCTGCACCCCACTAAAGCATATTTTGTATCACATTTTGGGTGGATTCCGTAAAGCGCATATGCGCGAAAATTACATTTTATTCATAATATATTTTTGTTAATAACTTTTTAACAAACAACGACCGACGGCTAAAACCTTCGGAATGTTATTCAAGGTGATGACTTTGACAACATATGTCAAGGTCAAGGTCATCGGAGGGATGATCCGTATTACTACATAATTACCGAACTCGCTTCGCGTGGAATGTTGCAAACGTAGAATGTTGCTTTACTGTTTTTTGCGTTTTTCTGCGATTTTCGGTGTTTCTTGTCCCGAGCGCCATTTTTAAGTTTTATATTCGTGTTCAGGAGGCAAAAATACGTAGGAATTGGGTATTCTTACCCATTATTTCATATAGGCCCGTTTTCCGAAGGTTTACCGTGATTTATTCAATTCTTCTTCTCTTTTTTTTTATATATTACTGTCTAAACTGTATTACCAATTGAAATTACACGCATAGAAATCTCAAATAAGACGTCTTAAAGATATCCTAAAATAGTTGCTCGAAAACATCTTAAATCAGGACAAAAAATATTTCAAAGATATCATATGTCTTTCTAATAATTTTAATGACATCTTCGAAATTTTAAGATGTCTCTTGGACGACTTTAAGACGTTGTAATATTCTCTGGGTAATAAAGATATTGTCTACGCCACGATATATATTTTTTGTTTTGAATACTTATTTTGCTAGTTATTAATATCTTAATCATATTTTTAAAATTTACATATTTTAGTTATTTTAGGAAATATATAATAAACTTCTCTATCTTTTAAGAATTAATGATTTCTTTTTAATACATCTTGTATTTTTGAATCTAGCGGGTAATTTCGCCATATTTGGTCCTAATAACCCTGGCCAATAAATGTAAAGCTAAGAATGACTAGACTTTTGATGCAGAAGTAGCACATCTATAAAAGAATACTTCATGATCGATACAAACTGTGCACAACATAACCTCTCTATATCCGTTTTTTAGCGTTGCATTTCTATTATATTCTGTAATAAAAGTGATAATAGATATTTAAAGTTGAATATAAAAATTATTAAAAAATATGGCCGGTTTGCACTTGATACAAACATACTCTTCCGACTCGGATGAAGACGATCACGATGAGAAGAAAAAAGATGATCATAACATTGTAAACAAGTACATAAATTACATTATTTATTCTGGATTGCAATATTTAATAATATAATACTTCTTTCTAAAAGCTCTCTACTTGATTATGGCAAAAAACAATATTTAAAATAATCATGGAAATTCTGTAACTTGAGTTTGAGTTTGGTGAGGTTAAAATGTGTGAAAGCATTTTGTTCATGAACTTAAAATAATAATATGATTTTTTGATATAATCGTTACTGCAGACAGTTGTACTTACAATTAATTAATTAATTATACAGGATGTGATGTTGAAGTTACGCATAATTTCTTTAAATATTGATACATTGATATTGATACAAAGAACAAAATAATATTGCATACATATATGTATAACTACATATTTTGGATAAATTTGCAGGCTAGCTTTACCTGCAAGTATTTTATCATGGAAAGGAGTTGCGTATAATGAAGAAGTAGTCGATGATCCACTGGATCACGATGGACGAGTACGAAGCTTTAGACATGAGCGTGGTAATTGGGCAACTTTGATTTATATAAATTGTAAGTATCTCCATTTCAAATGTAAGATATAATTAATTTGCATCCCATGATAAATGATATAGATCGAGAAGTAATCTTTGCTTGGTTCAATATTAATAATAATTAAATAATCAATATTGAGATAAATCCTAATATTGATTATTTAATCAATTCAAATTGATTTCAGATACACCCAGCGATTGTCTTCATACTTGGATGACTTCTGTGTTGGACAAACTGCCTGTCCAAGGCGATATCATTTCTAGTCTTCATATTAGTCTCAGCCGTACTTTGATATTAAAGTTTCATTGGATCGAATCGTTCGTAGAAGGCATGAAGTTGTTGTGTCGTAGATTTAATAAATTTGTTGTACAACTCACGGATATAAGGGTATACTGCAATGAAGAAAAAACTCGCACGTTTCTTGGAATTTATTGTCAAGATGAAGATGGAATGTTGAAGTGCCTAACAGAAGTTCTTGACAATTTATTAGCTGGATATCAATTGCCATCGTTTTACAAGGTGCATAAAATTAATATTCTTTCCATTTTTGTTAATGCATCATATAATACGAAATAAGTAACAGGAATCTGTTACTTATTTTATAGGCTGCGTTCCATTTGGCGCTTACAGCGCTCATGGAATCATTTCATCCTTGTTGTTTATCAAATGTTAAACAAGGACAAATGATGCTGGCGAGCGCTGTAAACGCCAAATGGAACGCAGCCATAGAATTATAGAATTATAACTTGCATTTGTCTTGATTTTTCACTGTAGTCATTTTACATGATTACGTCAAACATGAAATATCATGTGAATTATAAAAATATGACTGCAATGAGTGATCAAGAGAGACTTAAATATATATACATGTTATGTTTCTTTTATATATATACAGGATACTTCATATCACATTAGTTTCTTCTGGTGCCTTGGAGACAAGCGAGATTGTTTAAAAGAACTTCTGCCATCTCTTACTAGCAGTTTAAACAATTTTTTGGCAGAAAATATGGAAGATGCTTGTATGCATGCCAATGAGGTACAATGCAAAATTGGAAATAAATGTTATACCTTTGAATTAAAATAACAAATTGTATAAATTAGGCTATAAAATCTATTTTAGGAATTTGTACAGTATTTATTTATTATAAAAAAATTCTATCAAACTGTCACTTAATTGTTTCCTTCAATTGATTAAGTTTATTGATTTTTTATAGAGCTTTAAAAAGACAAATATGGATTTATTAATGATTTACAAATTGCGATAGTATTGCTTTTGTGGATATTGTATGTATTATGAAATATAAAGTTATTTTTTGTTCTAGAAGCATATCTACAATTTGTAAGATATTTTTAATAAAATAAATTATTTTTCGCGTATCAAAATTATATATACAAAATATTTTCCATACAGTCATACTGGCTTAAAAATCGCCAAGTTATGAGGCAATTTCGTTACAATACCTGCACCACGCCACAATTTAATCCATGAATCACATAAATTAGGCTCTATGCTAGCCAGTAGCGTACAAACTTCAGGATTTTGTATAACCAATCCTGCCTCTGGAGTACTCACGATATTTTTGCAACCACTAACATCAATATAAGTTAATGTAGGCTGACGACTCAACAACATCTTTACAGATAACACAGATACATTTATGTTCCCACTAAGTATTAATTTTAACAGTCTAGGTAATTGCGTTAAGATAATGTTTACATCAGAGTCTGTTACGTCACAGAACGAAAGGTCCAGCGACTCTAAGCTCGGCGACAGTGCTACGCTCATCGTATCTAAACTCAAGATGAAGCGGTTGGAAGACAGAATATTAGATAGCTTCAAGTCAAATAGCTGCCTGCTCAAAAAAGAAGTCACTGCGTCGCGATTTAATTTATTCCACGAGATATCGCAGCTTGTCAGATTGGGATTGTCCAGTGGAAGATAGAAGTCTTCCAGCATGCAATAACGCAAGTTGAGAGTCTGCAGGTATCTCAAGGGTGCAATTAGCTTTCGGAGAGTGTCGCGGCTCTCGTAACTCAACGGATTATAACTCAGATCTAGGACTCTTAATTGAGAAGGCAACGAGTTTATTTGACTTAAACAGGCGAAGTCAATATCACAGCCTTTTAAATAGAGCTCCTGCAGAGACGAAAGATTCGAGAGACATTGATACAAATGTACTCCCGCTGTCAGCAATACAGTGCCCGACAATTGTAACAGCTTGACACTCTTTTCGTACTCCAAGGTTTTCAATAACGGTACAAGTAGCTCTTTATTGATATCGTCAGATTTTACACGAAATATCGACGTGTTTTCGCAAGATTTTAGGCACTTCAGCATGATCTCGCAGGGGGCCAAATTGTGAGTGCAACATATGACCTTGTATCGCTCGACAATGGATGGAACCTGCAGTTCGATTATCTCGCATTCCAATTTGTCGTTCGCATTTTCTCTCGCGATTGTTAAAATATTTTCCTTCGTTACGACAGTCCCGTTTATTGGCTGCAACAGCAACTTAGCTGTACAACCGGTTTCGTCGTGGAACATGCGTTCGGTGGTACTCGTAATGCATGTTAGAAACTCTCTCTCGTCTTCGCAAACTGCTACTTTCAGATTGAACACCTTTTCTTTGACAAACATACGTAAATGTACGTATTCTTTGTCATG
The DNA here is from genome assembly GCA_003063805.1 of Aphaenogaster ashmeadi. Classification (NCBI taxonomy): domain Eukaryota; kingdom Metazoa; phylum Arthropoda; class Insecta; order Hymenoptera; family Formicidae; genus Aphaenogaster; species Aphaenogaster ashmeadi. The sequence continues at coordinate 196,220 of NJRQ01000246.1, read as the reverse complement.
CTGTTTCGAACTTATTGTAGTGTGCAGAGATGATTGCAAATGAGTCACTGGGGATGGCGTGCGAGACACGATGAATCCACTTGAGATCAAGGACGTCTGTCGTTTTCTCTTGGTCCTTTTAGATTCTTCAAATAATTGACCAACGTCAGCAGCGGAATCGTCATCGCTGTCTTCGCTTGTACTGAAATCATCCTTGCTTTGACGCGCACCGTTCGGTTTCAATTTCTTAGTAGTGTTCTCCATACTTTCGTCAAAAGACTTTCGTTTGTTTGTGGCAGTGTGATTGCTTGACGTAGATTTTTTCCTCGTATCCCCGATATCGTCTTCAAGCCAATCGTCGACAAGAACTTGCTCTTCGTTCACCAAAGGCGTAACCGCATCATTACTGCTTTTAAATGTACTAATGGTGTTAGTTTTATTGAAGGATCGCATGCTTGCTATTGTTCTCTTATAATCTTCACCGGCGGATATTTTTTGAACCTCGAGTACCTCGGACGGCGCAGACTTCTCCAGTGTCTGAACATCGTCAAATCTCTTCCTTTTCTTTTTTACTGGAATAACGGTTGAGAGCTTTTTATATATCGTGTCATATTCGACTAAATCGACAGGACTTAAATCTTCCACGCGATCTCTCCAGTCTTCCAGGCAATCCAGCACTGTATTGCCATCATGGGTCTTAAGCGTTACGGTTGCTCCGTGTTGCATCAAGAGCTGCATAATCGAAAAGTGTCCACAATACGCGGCATCGTGAAGCGGCGTCACGCCTTTGCAAGACGCACCGCCCGGATCGTTGACGTTTGCACCATGCTTCAGAAGCAATTCGGCGATGTCTACGTAACCATGATTAGCAGCTTCGTGAAGCGGCGACCAACCGCAGTGATCTCTGACGTTTGTAGGGTGACCGGACGACAAGAGCCTCTCGACGGCACTGATATTGCCGTTGATGCACGCCACGTGCAGCTGCGTTTCACCCTTCTCGTTCCTCTTGATCACGGTTCCTCTCTTCGTTCTTCTCTTGGTACTAATCGGCTTCTTGACACTTTCCTCGGTTTCCAGATCAGACAAATCCTCTAGACAAATATCCGCGCCAATTCTATCGCTTTCCTCGAACGATGCTTCGCTCTCTGTATCGCTTGGTACTTCCAACGTTAATCCCGTTTTCCGTTTTATATCCTCTACCTCATCGAACTGTCCTGTGCTTTCTAGATAACTGATAAGTTTTTTTGTAACAGACTTTCGTAATTGGACATTATTATCGCTTTCGTTTGCCGAGCTCAATGCTAAAGTGTAACACTCCCGAATCTCTACATCCGCGGCATTCGTCGCTATTAATAAATCTACCAGAAACAGCGCCGATCTGCATTTCTCTCGAGGATTGGTGCAAAGTTCCAGTTCCCTCTGCGCGAAAGGCAACGCTTCTTTGTATCGTTCCACATCTTTAAGCGTTTGAGCTAGGCTTATTAAAGAAATATCTATTTGTTCACCTGTTTCCTCTGCGCAAGTCAGCATATGTCGATAATATTCCACACCTTTGTGAAAGCATTGTGCGGCGACCGCTGCATCGCCTAAAGTCTCGTACAGTTTCTGCTTAGCCTGAGTATCAGTCTCAACAAGAAGACTGTTTTCCGCTCGGCATATAGTTACAATAATCTTTAAATATTTTTCCACCTGGTGATTAATGTCTCTCGGCAATCCGCTACTCGTATACAAGGAAACTAATACTTTACGCGTTTCAATCCACCGTCCAGTTCGCATGAGCAGTTCAGCCTTTGTTATTTTTGCTTCGGCTTTCAAGCGTACGTCATTCACGGTGGCTGCAGTTTCGATATAATTTAACGCCAGCTCAAGATTGCTCTGCCGCTCATATATAGTCGCTAGAGAAATACACGTTCGATGCAGATCTTCCTGGAAATTATTGGATACGCACAATGCAGTTGCTTGCTCGATTAAACTAATCGCCTGTTGCGTTTCTTTCTGGGCTTCCAGTATTAATCCTAAATTAAGCAACAGTCTTGCCCGCATCAACGTTTTCTCTTCCAGCTTGATCTCGGTGTCCGTTAATTTGTCGCACAGCTCCATACTCTGTACATAAGCAATCTTCCCATTCGCCAAAGCCTCGTCGCGTTTCTCCGTCTTGCCGATTAAGCTTTCAGCTAAACAAAAATAAGTTCTACCTAAGGTAGCAAACGCCCGTTGCTCCTCTATCAAATTCTTCACGTCTCTGGCGCCTTCCAAGTGTAGATTTTGATGTATCAGTGCCTGCTCGTAATCTTCCAGGCTTGCATAAACTTCCCCGATCATTCTGTGTGCTCTTGCACAACTCAGCTTGTCTTGCAGTTCCTCGCAGACTCTCAGTTGCTCCGTGTATTCCCGCAGAGCTTCCTTCGGCTGTTCATTCTCGAAGTATATGTCCCCCAGGGTATTCGTGATTTCAGCCAATTGACGCAGATTGTTGTTGCGTTTAGCATACTGCTTCCTCTTAATGTGTTTATCGATGTTGTTCATTTTGACAATTTTCTTAGGTATATATAAAATGTGTTACCTTCTTTAAGGCCCTACAAAATATAAGCCAGCTTCATTGAAAGATAATATTTGACGAACATTTAGGATATGGGCTACGGTCCACATGATGTTACAAATGCTTTGAAGCATTCTTTGATTGGTTAATTTGTAAAATTCTTTCTTCTGATAGGTCATTCGAACACTTCGAAGCATTTGTAGCGTCAAGTGGACCGCAGCCTTGGTCACCTGAAGTTTCAATGAAAATGTACTTACTCTTTTGGTACGTTGAACAAGATCTCAGAAGGAAACTAATCGTTGTGGGACGTGTAATAAATTCTTGAATGAATGATCTCGTTTTTTAAAAAAGAATGTACTTCCAACCTATTTAAAAAATGTGACATCTACGAGGTTGTGAATCTGTCATGCCGACATCAGCCTCGCGATTTTGGCGCCATTTGGCACGTTCCAAAACTCACTGGAAAATAGGCGACTCGCCAAGTCGCCACCACGCGAACTTCAAATGGGAGTGGAGGGACAAATCTCATTCCCGTACGTATAACATTGCATTTAATGGTATCGTCAGACCCCTTGTAGAAAAGACATAATAACAAAAGCTTTGATCAAATAAATAATACATTTATAAGTACTAAATCAGTGAACATGCCTATTATTACTTATAATTATTTTATAATTATCTAAAATAACTTCTTTATAAAAATAATTTTCTTTTCAATTTAAATTATATAAACTTTTTTTTCCTATATTTGCTTTCTAGTTTAATTTATAATTTTTATATATTACTTATAAAGCTTATATGCTACTTATACAGCTCTTGGAAATTTTATATTATGAGATACGTTATAAAGATGATAATAGGTGCGCAACTAAGTTCCCGCTGTTTGTCAATAGATGGCTCCAGCAGTAAGTGCTGGTCGATTTAGACATATCCAAAAC
>NJRQ01000246.1:166663-190794 GCA_003063805.1 Aphaenogaster ashmeadi | reverse complement strand
AAATAATTTTCTTTTCAATTTAAATTATATAATCTTTCTTTTCCTATTTTTGCTTTTTAGTTTAATTTATAATTTTTATATATTACTTATAAAGCTTATATGCTATTTATACAGTTCTTAGAAGTTTTATATTAAATATAAACATAATTAAAAATATAAACATGAAAAAATATATATGAGCCCTAAGAAGCCCTGCATTGCGCCTTTAAATAGGAAATAGTCACGTAACTGCCGGCATAGCTCGCGCATGCGCTGATGCGAGCGAAAGTCGGAAAGTCCCTCCAACGGCCAACCGGGCCTTATCGCCGCGAGAAACGTGTCGACAGGATTGTGTCTATAGCACGTGAATTTCGTGCTTTAGAAGAAGTGGTGACCAGTGGTGACTGTGACTGTAAACAAGACGCTGTAAACGCATGCACACGAGAATGGAAAGTGGTTAACAAGTCGTTTGAATTCGATTTATGAGACAAAGTTCCCTCGGGAACGAATCGTTTCCTTGCGATTCGATCGATTTCCTTGTATTTAACCTAACGCAGCAGAGTCGCGACCTGACGAGGCTAAGCACGAAATCGTGCAGTGTTGCGTTAAACTTCGAAGCGATATATTGTGAGAAGGTAAATTTTCAAAGTGTAATAAAATTAATATATTGGATAAGTAGTGCCAGATCTTTAAGTCTAGGATTAATGTCCATTTCTATCAATATGGATTAACTTTAATCTCAGTTTAACATACTGTTTATCTTCTAGTTCTAAGATTTAGAAAAAGATGAAGAATAAGTGAAACCGAAATTAAAGTTGATAATTATTCAGTTTAGATGACGATTGGTACATTTTCATCAACATTTGTGATTGTGTCATCTAAACTGAATAATTACCTTAAAGTTAATTTACATTGGTAGAAATAGACACAAGTTATGTCCATTTCTACCAGTGTAGATTAACTTTAATCTCGGTTTAACCTACTCTTTATCTTTTTATCATTCTTAAGTTAATTTCTACCAATGTAGATAACTTTAATCTCGATTTAACTTACTCTTTATCTCTTTCTAATTCTTAGAATTAAGAAAAAAATAAAGAGTAAGTTAAACTGAGATTAAAGTTAATCTACGTTGGTAGAAATGGACATTAGAACTAGAAAAAGATAAAAAGTAAGTTAAACAGAGATTAAAGTTAATCTACATTGGTTGAAATGGACGTTAGATAGCAAATACCAAGATCAGAATACCTGTCGAGATTTGGTTTAAATAGATTTTTTATGATATTTGTACTTTGCGTCTCTCACGAAAGAAATCTCTTGGTAATTAATGATCGATTCAGATTTCAGGTTGTAACTCACCGCTGATTAAAATATAGATTACCGACTATGTCATGAAGATGCGAGGGTAACCTCAAGGATTCCATCTCTTTCGTACTTCCAAATAAGATTCCTCGTAAACAGCATCAGTCACGTGTATATTAACTAACAGTTCAAAATGGATCAGATGCTTCCGAGTCCTGGCTTCAGCATACCCAGCATCGGCACGCCTCTGCATCAACCAGAGGAGGATCAACAGATCCTGCCGAATGCCTTGCAGCAGCAGCAGTCACAACAGTTCCAGCAGCTGCAGCAACTGCACTCGATGAGTCCCAACATGCAGAGTGGCATGCTGATGATAACGACGCCGCAAAAGAATATGCACACATATGCTCCAACTCCAACGTTCGCGACGCCACAGAGTCTTATGCAGCCGCAAACGCCGGTAATTTAATGTTAAATTTAATATCATGTATACCAAGTTGTGATGTTGCAATAGAATTTGATATTCAAGATACTGTTAATATTAATTTTGAATGTTGAAAACTTACAATTGAAGAAGACGAGCTTTAAAGAAAGTTTGGAGACATATAATTGAAAGAGATGCAATTAAGATACAGCATTCTGTAGTTCATATTAAAGTATTTACTTTACTTATTTAAATGCTGCTTCTTCCTTTTATCCCTTAGCAAAATATGATGTCTCCAATAGTACCACAAAATAACCAAATAGCACCGCCATCGATAGGTCCTGCGACTCCAGGGCCAATGACACCAATGACCCCAGCTTCCGCGGATCCTGGAATATTACCACAGTTGCAGTAAGTTTGTAAAGATTATATATACCATTCTGTCTGCTTCTATCATCGATGTAATATCTGCCTCCTATTTTATTTCTTTATGTATCACATTTTTGCTTCATTTTAGAAATATTGTGTCTACCGTTAACTTAAATTGCAAGCTTGACTTGAAGAAAATAGCGCTTCATGCTAGAAACGCTGAGTACAACCCGAAAAGGTTTGCGGCTGTTATAATGCGAATAAGAGAACCAAGAACTACTGCACTGATATTCAGTAGCGGCAAAATGGTTTGTACTGGCGCAAAGAGTGAGGGAGATTCACGTCTTGCAGCCAGAAAGTACGCAAGAATAATCCAGAAGTTAGGTTTTCCTGTAAGTATCTTCAATTTACTTCTCATCAAAATATAATACAAAATGAACTATTTTTCTCGATGCAATTTTCTTTTTAAATATAGTACTGCTTACAGTTTATCGATAAAATATTTAATACTAATATAAATTTGTCCTTTATTAATATAATTTATATAATTAATATAATTTAATTTGATTTAGGCAAAGTTCCTAGATTTTAAAATCCAAAATATGGTCGGCAGCTGTGATGTTAAGTTTCCAATTAGATTAGAAGGTTTGGTGCTCTCTCACGGACAATTCTCATCGTATGAACCAGAGCTATTTCCAGGTCTAATATATAGGATGGTCAAACCTCGAATTGTACTGCTCATATTCGTCTCAGGGAAAGTAGTTTTGACAGGTGAGTATTCACGCTCTATAATACTGCTATACGATCAGTTTATAGTAAAGTAAATACGTGTCGTAAAACATTTTGGGAACACAGTTTAAAGTCTTCAATTTTTACAATTTGCAAACGTAACGCAACCAGACCTGCATAAAAGAAATTAGATTAGATTGAATATTTGTTACATATTTATATATATGTCGCCAGGTGCAAAAGTTCGCAAGGAAATTTATGAAGCCTTTGACAACATCTATCCAATACTGAAGAGCTTTAAAAAGCAGTGATTCTACATAGTTTTTTTATAATTTAATATAATGATTTGTTTCCAACCAACTCCATTTCTAGATAATGGTTATTTTGTATTATAAAATCACACATAGATGAGCAAACTATTACGTTTAATGTTATTGTTTAGTTGCACAGTGTTAAACATCTCTTTGATTATTCAATATAGAGGATATCTCAAAATCATTAAATATTCTTTTCACTATAGATCTTTCTCAGCTTGTATAAATGTGTGTAATTTTTTGAGTAATGAGCGTCAAAAGTATTTTTGTTAACTAAATTTCGAGAGAGAAAATATATGAGAAAATATTCTTTCGTTCAATTAGTTTTCTTAACTTTAATTCAAAGTAAATCTTTTATTACATGAATCTTATATAAAAGTATTGTATAATTTTAAAAATTTGAAATTAAGCTATTATATAAATACTGAAATAAATTCCTCAATACTAAAGAAAGACAGTCTTCAAATTGATTAAAGAAACTGTGGTTAAAAGGATATCCAATGATCTTAGGATATACTGCATGAACCAATTGACTCATAGATTAGATAATATAATTTATGAAATATCTGTTTTCATATCTACAGAAAATATTAATTTTTTCAATGTGTAAAAAGCAAACGGTACGAAAGTACAACTTGTGTAATCTTGCAATGATTTTGTTTCCATTTACTAAACTAATTGGTTAATTGATGATAACAGAAAAAAATCTAAAAGTACATATATATATATATATATATATATATATATATATATATATAATATATATGCATTGTAACCAGAAGTTTCTGAACCTTCCCTTCTTGTCTTCCTTAAGGATAATAAGAGTGCATACAATTCTGTATTTATAAAATAGTGTCTTCTATATAGTGCTACAGTGCCTCAATTAAGATTACACGAGTAATAAATATGTATTTATCACAATTTTAACTCTTAGCAGGTATTATGAGGTTTCTTAAATCTCATCACAAAAAATATTACCATAATTGTGTAATAGAAAAAAATTTTTTAAATAGATTCTTAATACATATATAAAAATATGCATATATTGATTACATAACATGTGATGATAATATAATTATTATATGATATGACATGATATATAAATTAACAAATCTTTTAATTTGAATATCTTTAAATAGGATATTATATAAACCTGTTATTATATAAACAGATACTTTGATAAAATTCATATTTGCTGAGAGTTAATTATTGTTATACATGCATACTTAGAAAAATTATTGTAACACCATCGAATAGTTTTCTACTGTTTAATTGCCGCTTATTAAAATTAATTCGATATACGAGTATTTTCTTTATTGAGTAACATGGTGTATTTTATATATACCTCTGTAATGTTCTCACCAAAACTATTTTTTTACTATGAAATCTATTCGTTGTATCGGAAAATTCTTAACATACAAATTGTTCATTTATATAGCAGAATTATGTGGCTAAGTAGCGGAAGCTCATTAAATTAAAATTTTCAATTCTTGAAAAAATACCTGGGAAAAAAAACATTTTTTGGCAAGTATTAAATACTAGTAGAGTCTTAATGTAGATCCTTTTGAATAGGGTTTTAATATACATATAAGAGAATAAACTCACAATTAGTTTTTCAATACATAAATTTTGTATAATCATCAGTACTATTGCATTTATAGATATATTATTTGTTGCACGTAGCATATGTTTGATTGTAATAAATTTATGTATAATAAAAATATTTATTTTTTGTTTTTTGACACAATAAAGCCTGATCTACAATGTGCTCTTTGCTTCTTGTTTCTTTAGAAATTAACCAATTGCAGTTGATTTTAAGAAGAATAATTGAACAGGATTGGATTAATTTCTAAGAAACAGGAGAGCACATTGTAGATCAAGCTTAAAATGCTCAAAAAACATAAACATATGTCTAATAAATAAGTAAATCATTATCTATTTTATATATATATATACACTTAATTATTGTAGAAATAGTAAGTACCATTATACATTTCCATAAGAATAATTACGTACACAAGATTATAAAAAACGACTCAAATCACGAAAAATTGATAACAAGTTATAATTTAACAAGTTTATAATTTCGATTTTAATTTGTCTCGTAATACTCGACGTAATATTTTACCAGTTGGAGTCTTTGGAATGCTATCCACAAATCTTATACCGCCTCTAAGTCGCTTAGGACTTGATACACGTTCTGTAAACAAAAATATAAATATAATGTAGAGTATATAAATATATATACAATGTTCATGAATATATTTAAAAAATAAACATTAAATATATATCATAATACTTACATAACAGATGTTTAATTTGAAAAACCACAAAGTGGAGTCTTTTAAAAGTTTTCAATTTAGCAAAAGAAAAACTTGAAAAACTAGAGTTCAATGTTTATTTTTTCTGATGTAATGTTGATATTTTAATTTTTTATTTAGCCTTAAAGATTTCGAAAAATAAAGAATTTCTAATTAGTGAGAAGAGTGTGATGGAAAGACTTTATTCGTTCTAATAATTAGAGATGTGCGAATCAAGATTTTTTAACTCGAATCGAATCGAATTTGCAAAAAAATCTCGAATCCGAATCGAATCGAATTGACAAAAATATCGCCGAATCGAATCGAATCACCCACATTTCGAATTCGAATCGAATCAAAACGTAGGAATCCTATATGCAAGCCAGGAATGTGACGTAGGCATTCGAAGCATCTGAAGCTGTCTCTTATACACATCTAGATGTGTATAAGAGACAGATAGGATTCAACGGGTTTCAAATCTTTTTACGCACTTCTCCGATTCGAATTCGAATCGCAGTGATTCGATATTGTCGAATCTTTCGAATTCGAACCACGTCGATTCGGATTCGAATCGAATATCGTCAGATTCGATTCGATTCGAATTCGAATAATTCGCACATCTCTACTAATAATGTTGTTAGATTAGTTCCATTTTTTACTAGATGATATACAATGATACTGAAGATTCTTACCATTAACATACTGGATTATATCTTTTTCGCAAATGTTGAAATTATCTTGCTTTACAACAAAGGCCATTGGTAACTCCCCGGCTTTGTCATTCGGTATACCAATTACGGCCGCGTCTTGTATGCCAGGATAAGTTAACAAAATCGCTTCGAGCTCAGCTGGTGGGACCTGGTAGCCTTTATATTTGATGAGTTCCTTTATCCGATCGACTATATAAAAGTATCCGTCTTCGTCGTAGTATCCTACGTCTCCTGTATGTAACCAACCGTCCTTGTCAATTGTTGCTCTAGTGGCATTTTCATCGTTATAATAGCCTTTCATTATCAAATCTCCTTTGAAGCATAATTCTCCTGTGCAATTTGGCCCTAAAGCTTCATCCGTTTCGTATTCTCCAATTGGTATTACCTTTGCTGAAAGAATATCAGAGTTATATTGCCAAACTTTGCCTTGTATAGTGCAATATAAATATTTATGAGATGTTATATTATATAAGATATGCTCAACTTTAAAATACTATGACTAAAAAAGAATGCATTTGCAAATCAATGATAGTAATAGATTAATTACGCTTTAGATAAAACAGACACTGTGTGTGTGTATGCTTTCGTAATTAGGATTATTACGAACATTACGATACCTGATGTGCCTGGAACTACTACGCCAACACTTCCTGGTTTTATTTTGTCATCTGGGGTTCGCAGGACAGCTAAGGTGGTTTCTGTTAATCCATAGCCTTGTTTAATTTCAGTAATATTTAATCGCTTAGCGACAGCCTTCTGAATTTCTTTCGACAATGGAGCTGCTCCACTCCTAATTAAATAACTGCTTTAGTAATCCATATAATTTGTAGAAATTTTCGAAATAAATCTAGTATCTGATGGATGTACGTTTTTTATGTATCTACAAGTTTTAACAATACAGCTCATTGCAGTTTCATCTGACTCCTATGTAATATTAGAAGAAAGCTGCCACAAGGAAAGACTCATTCGTTGCTACGTCTATATTAATAAACTTCTGTCTATATGTTAAACATGCCATGATTTTATCAAAGTAATAATTTTACAATATTCGAGCAAAAAACATACCTAAAATTTTTACTTTTACCTTTTATATAATGTTAATTTACACAATTCATACAATAATTCATAACAACGCAGAAATAGATTATTTTAATTTCACAAGTATTAAGTATTATTCGTTTTCTTTTACCACACAATCTTTAGAATTTTCTCTCATCTCATTTTTTAAAGTTTATAATTATAAAATCTATGTTCAGCTTGCATCGACTTTTTTTTTCATTTTTGATTTTATGAATTGCAGCAATTTTCTTCCAAGGCTTCGATAACTTTACCATTTACACACTATGCTTACCATACTGCTTTAACAGAGGATAAATCATATTTATCCACGAGTGGATGTTTAGCCAGGAATACCATAAGCGATGGCACCACAGGCAAGTATTGAATTTTATATTTCTCCACACATTGTAGGAATAGCTCTTCCTCAAAGCGTTCTGAGAACACAACATTGCAGTGTCCACCTAACAAACCGACTACCATCAAGACGAAGGAGTATGCATGAAAAAATGGAAGCAGCGACAGAGATATACTATCTTCAGAAAGTGTGCTGTTCTTCATATACATGCGTATGACTGTAGTAATATTTTTGTCCGTCAACATGACGCCTTTCGGCAGTCCTGTGGTTCCGCTCGAGCACAAAATCGCCGTTACATGATCTACATCGACAGGAGCCGCTTGGAGCGCATTTGCATTATCATTGGAGATGCTTGATATCACTTTATGCATGCTCGCCCATGATACATTACCGCTTTCATGTTCGGTGAGCATTAGCACTTTCGGCGACCAATGCGACTCTCTCAATACATTTCTTATGCTATTAAGCGCTACCGTTGAAATAAAAATATACTTTGGCTTTGAAATACTGAGCGCATGTTTCAATTCTCTCTCAGAATACAGTGGATTTAACGGGCAGACAATAGCGCCCAGATAAAACGCAGCGCATATTGGAATACAAAACTCCAGATTGTTTTCGCTACACACAGCTATGGTGTCGTTCGTCCTCAGTCCTTCTCTCTGCAGATAGATCGCCAATTTCCGGCTGGTGTCTAAAATGTGTTGGAACGTTTGCTTCTTGCCGGTATGAGAGTTTATCTGTGAAAAAAGTGTATTGTCATTGTAACAGAAGGCTGTATATGTATAGCAAAAATTCTATAGCAAATCTCTAGGATTATTTTTTATACTACAATTATTTCTTATACTGTATATTAATATAATACATCGCATTATACTAAAGCCAACTCCAGACGACATGGCCAATGTACGTCAACGTTATTGGTAAATGCATTGGCTATCATGCTGGGTCAATATTGGCTATATATGCAGTATGATTGATATCTAGATGATATGCATAATTAGCCATATTCTTTTATTTATTTTTTACATAAAAGAGTAAACGGCGAATATGAGTCAAGGGTAAGTAATGCGCAATACAATTAATAAAACAACTTTATTCTAACTTCATAAGAACGTTTCGGCTCTACTTGGAGCCATCCTCACCTTACAATCGTTGAAGAGATTCTTAGGTAACTATGGACCCAGAGGAGGAGAGATCCTTGTTAGAGGAATGTCATCAAAAACACATGGCTGTAAGGCCTGGAGTAGTGTAAGTGGACATATATTCCACTCCGGGTCGATAGTTGAACATGACATTTCGGTCCATAATACAATTATTAAATACAAGACATAACAAGCACTGTGTAGATACAGAAGTATAGAACGGTCATTATATAATAAGATAGTATCGTCACAGTTATAAAAGAAAATGTAAAATAAATGCATAGAGCACGTGAATAAGGTAAAAATACGTCCAATTCGAATTACTGTCAGTAACGGAATCTTTTCTATTTATTTTTTATTTACATTGGCGTACACTGGCCATGTCGTCTGGAGCCGGCTTAATACATATATTAATTATAAACGTCAATCATAAATTTACCTGCGCCACACGAGTACCATGCGTCGCCAGTTGCATCAATAACAATTGTCCCACCGAGATATTAAGTTCCGTCATCACCTCACCCTCACCATGCAAAATATTTGATCGCTGTGGCATGTTGGACACGAGGAAGACCGACGCCGCTTCTTTTTATATAGGATATTGGAATCTCTTTAATGGAACGTTAAATGCGAAACCGTGTACTTTGAACCGAGTGTTTACATAATGATAGAGGTGAGGATGATAAGAATCTGCAAACTCAAGCTTTTATCATTTCATGCTTTGAGCGGAGTTTCAATCAATAAACACGCATCTCGCGCCTCGTTGAGACGAGGACAAGATAATTATAGGCGCAAAAAAGCCGGTAGTTCCATCGCTTCAAGGTTAGATGGCAGCACGCATATATTTTCGATCGAAACAGGGATAATTGTCTCTAAGTTTTCGCTAGATGGCGCTAGTTCCTCTAAAAGCGCCGTCGATCAAACTCCGCTTGATTCAATCAACGATTAATTTAATCGGTAGAATTGGTTACAGTAAAATTTTTATTATCGTCATGTAATCGTCGTTCCTAATTTAATTTTCTTCTCATGTGTTAAATAAGAAAAAATAGATAATTTTATTCAAATTAACAAAATATCACTTAGGCCCAGTTCCACAATCTCCAATTAACTTAACCGGCCGGTTATTCCATTGGAATTGATCAATCGCATTTGTCGTTAAGCAAAATTAACAAATGCGATTGGTCAATTTCAATGGAATAACTGGCCGGTTAAATTAACTGGAGATTGTGGAACTGGGCCTTAATAAATTAATCAATGATTAATTCAAACGGCAGAATTGTTTAAAGAAAATGTTTATATAATTATATAATTGTCGTTCTAATCTTATTTTTTCTTCCATATGCCGAAGAGCAAAAAATAAATAATTTTATTCATATTAACAAAATGGTGTAGGTGTCGCTTCCCAGTGAGAAATGACACCTCGATCGACATCGAATCGACGTCGATCGAAAATAATATTTCGACATAGAATCGACGTCGATTAGACGTCGATCGAGATGTCATTTCCCACTGGGTTGATAAGTCCATCGGCGATTAATTCAAACGGCAGAAATTGTTTAAAGGAAAATTTTTATATAAATTATATAATTGTCATTCTCTAATCTTATTTTTCCTTCCATATGCCGAACAGCAAAAAGTAAATAATTCTATTTATATTAACAAGATGGTATAGGCATCGCTTGACAAATTCACCGGTTATTAATTCAATACCAATCAGAATTGCTTAAAGGAAAATTTTTACAAATTAAATCATATAATTGTCGTTTCTAATTTTATTTCTCCTTCCACATGCCAAACAACGAAAAATAAATAATTCTATTTACGTTAATTAAAGAGTGTTGTTTGATAAGTTAACTCAATGATTAATTACACCGAAGAATTATTTAAAGAAAAAGTTTATATAATCATATAATTGTCATTTTTAATCTTATTTTTCCTTTTATGTGCCAAACAGCAAAGAATAAATAAATATACTCACATTAGTAAAATAGTATAATTGATGTTTGATAAGTTGATCTACGATTAATTCAACAGGCAGAATTAAACAATTTTGTTTAAAGCAAGATTTTTATAATCGTATAATTATCGTCTTTAATTTAATTTTTCTTTCCACGTGCTGAACAATAAAAAATAAATAATTCTATTCATATTAATAAAACGGTATTGTGGCGATAAGTTGATCGGTTAATTCAGCTAGTAGAACTGCCTAAAGGAAAATTTTTATATGACCATTTAATTGTCGTCTCTAATCTAATCTTTCTTTTCACGTATCAAACAACAAAAAACAAATAATTCTATTCACGATAACAAATCAGTATAAGTGTCGCTTGAATATGCTATTCACCGCGTTAATCGGAGTTTGATCGAAGCCACCCTAAGGCTATACTATTTTTTGTACCTTGTATAAATAAAAAAAAATATAGACGGACGTAGATCAAGATACAATAGAATCTATTTTCCATTTTAAATCCCCCTCCAAACTGGAATTCACCTTATGCGTAATAATGCATATGAATAAAGAAATCATACGTATAAAGAATGTTGCTGCATTTTTCATGTTAGACATATGACTGATTGATCTTTTTGTGCACTACGATTTTATGCAAATCCATTTGAATAGATCTTGAAGGATGAAAGAATATTTTCGAAGGACGACATTAATTTTTATCCTTATGTTCTTCATATTAGACGTACGAGACTGCTCGAGTTTTCCATCGTATAAAAAAGATCCCTTTATAGGATACAAAAAGGAAAAGAAAAATAGAAAAGGAATTAAAAATGGATATAACTGCAAAACCTGACATTAAAGAGATCTCGAATAAAACAAATCTTTAACTTAAAAATAATGTTTAAAAAATATTTCTTATTCTTATATGTTTAAAAGATATTTTTTGTATAGATTTACAACAAAATGCATTTTTTGTGTGCACTTGTTATTAATTTTTATCTTGATTAAATTAATAACCTCTTAAAATGTTATTGCAATTAAAAGTAAAATATAAAAAATCAAGTTTTTGTAAATAATTTGATCAAAAATTATTTCTTTCCTTTTTTTCTGTTCTACATAAAAAAATATATTTATATAAATAAATATATGTATAAATATCTATCTTATATCTATTATTATTTATATAAATGAATTTATATATAGAATATACATATATATGTACAACATTCAAATTATATGTTTTAATAAAATTAATTAATAAAATTTATAATATCTGTTATAAGTGTTAATGATGAACCTATGAGAAATAATAAGTTTTGGTAATCTTTCTCAATTACAATATATTTCTGTCTTATTTGTTAGTAATCTTGAAAACATTTCCTATATAATAAAATAACTAATAATAAATAAATAAAGAGCACCCCCCCCTATGTGTTTTATATGTAAAGATTAGAGTTTAAAACAATATATACACTTAATTATTTAACAAAATTTCGATGATATCGGAATCTCGAAAATACAACGAATGTTCTTCTGTGTTACTACAGTTGTCCTTCCGAATCTTATAACATCATCTTTAATACACAATATTTTTCTATATTCTCAGAGATTTCAAAGAGAAGTGTATCCTTTTGATTGTCTCACGTCATCCTATAAAAAAATTCAATAGGAATAATCACACAAAAATAATGTCGCCTTTTATTTCATGGAGCGTTTGTACAATTGCATATATTTATTTGTATTTAATTTGTATTTAAGAAGCAATATAGCTCTCTTTCTCTTTCTTTCTCTGTGAAGAGAAGAGAATAATTCTTTATGCGATAGATTTTCTAATGTAAGAATTTCAACTTTTTAGTTAATTATGGGTTGTTAAACAATTTACGTGATTGGGCCGCGGTCAATAACACAATGGCCGACGTTAAAAAAATAGTTAACGATTAAAATAATCAATTTATTAGTTCTAACGTGAAGTTTAAAATTATTTTACTTGTCAAAGCATTTCGCGATTGATAGGTATACTTATAGGGGGAAATGGAATACATTCACACATTAGAGCAAATTGAAGAAAAGTATCACCCGCCAAAATAAGAAGCCTCCGACATTTTTTGCCCTTGTCAAAAACACTTTTGAAAAACGCAAAAGAGACGTGACTTGAGACGTTCTATTGCGGCACACGATTTAAATTATTTAAATGACCTTAGTGTCGAAATATATTCCCCCACATAAAAGACGTCCAAAAGATATCCCGAAGATATCCTATCGCCTAAAGATGTCTTCGGAATATCTTCTAGACGTTTTGTGAATATGCATGCTGTGTGGGCCTCTTTGCATAAATAATTGCATGGAAAAAAATGATGTTGCATTAACAGCATTAAGTCTAATTAGAAATAATCTTGTTAATTCAATAACAGTTTTAATAACACAAAAACATACGTATTTATTTTCATTAATATTGTTATTGAGTTAACAAAATTATTTTCAGTTAGACTTAATGTTGTTAGAACAACATCATTTTTTTCATTCATATGCGATGTGTATATGCGATTTCTTTGGAAAGTAAACTATCGATGATTTTTTAAATGACAAATTGGGTGCACTAGTGCGCACTAGTGTGTTCACTGAAGGCTGTCATACACAAAGTGACACAAAAAAGTATATGTATACAGAGATATTCAGCACAAGTTATCACGTAGTTTGACGGGATATCTGTCAAACGTTTCCTTGGTCAAGACGCTTATACATTAATGCTTTTGCAGTCAGATAAATTTGTGTACAACAGCCTTTATAGCCTGCACCAGCATGCACTAACGCATCGAATTCGTTATCACAAGACGGAGGCGAATCTCGCCGATATCACCCGCGTCAGAGATTCATCGGATCAACACCACTGAACGCAAAATGCCTGATTCCCACGCTTGCGCCGACAGCCACAGGAGAACGGCGACGGAACCGTCCGCGCGTTCCGTCCGTAAAAAAAAAAAAAGAAACGTGCGGAAGAATCTTAGTAGAGACGTGGAACTTGGGGCTTCCTCTCGCCGAGGGTGCCCGGATTCGTGCGCTTGGAAGCGATGCGTGACGGCTGACGCAGATCGAAAAGTACCGTCGGTCGCTGAGCCGCGACGAGGATTTCGGCGCGTGTGCCGCGAACATTTTTCCGCCGTCGGTTTTTCCCCGCCCTTTTGCCGCCGGGGAGGCGGGGCCGAACGGAGCGACCGCCCCCGAGCCGGGCGGCCGCGCGGCATTGCGCGTAGCGGCCGCCACAATGTCGGGCGCAGCCTCGTGCGAGTGTTACGATAGGCAGACGCATTGCGGCACGCTCGGGCATGGCACCAACGGCGTGCCGGTTAACGCGGAGGGATCGTCCCGTACCGGGTAGCGGCGGCGGCCGCGGCGGTCCAATGAACGACGAGACGGAGCGGTCGCACCGCCCGCGCGACGCCGCTCGTCCAATGGCCGTACGGCGGATCTCAGCATCCACTTCTCCCGGTCGCGGCCTCACCGCTCCTCACCGCGGCGTATGGAAACCCTTCTCTCACACGCAAAAGGGGACATCTCATCACGACTCTTGGTAGCAGGCACTTCTCCGTAGTGGGCACTCCACTCATCGTGTCGTCGTACGGGTTCTCCGCGAGAGGCTGTGGGGCCTGTGCCCGGGCGGGCGAGCAAGCGAGCGAGCGAACGAGCGCGAGCGCGAGCGCGAGCGGGCGAGCGCTGGTCGAGTGGGTCTAAGCGGCCGTGAGGACCTCTCCAGGAGTACCCGACAGAAGTCCTCTCCATTCATTCATCCATCCATCCAGCCAGCCAGCCAGCCAGCCAAGCCAAGCCAAGCCAAGCCAAGCCAAGCCAGCCAGCCAGGCAGGCAGGCAGGCAGGCAGCCACCCAGCCAGCCATCCATCCATCCATCCATCCATAGAGCGGCTCTTCTCCTACGGAGAGTGTATCCTCGACGAAGGTGGAGGCGAAGCGTAGAGTGGTACATCTACCATCGTCTCTCTATCGGCGGAATCCGAGGACTCGAAGACCCCCGTGTGATTTCAGTCGGCCGCCGGCCGGCTCTGGCCGGCCACTATCCTCGACCACGTGTGCAAGGTCGCCGCGTCACCGCGTATCCTTCGTCCGTTTCCGAGGAGCGAAAACGCAACGACGGGCACGTCGGTTTACGTACGTTCTCGCCGACAGATCATCGAGGGGTCCGAGGATTCCAGAGGAGCAGCCATCCGAGTCGGCCGCCGGCCGACCGCGGCCTCGACATTTTTTCCGGTTACGCGTGTGACAGTTCGCCGTGCGCCACGTGACACCGCGTCCCTTCGTTCCTCAACGTCAATCTCGCAGCCTGGGATCATTTCCGGGGATACTCAGAAGATACATCAGAAAGCAACGACGAATACATAAAGAAGAAGATGGATATAACGTCCATCATCGACGGCGTCGTCAAATAGAATACACGCGGTGAAAACGAAGCTCGGGTTCGACGGAACGTCAGTGTCCGCGGCGTCTCGGGTCCGAGCACTTCCAGCAAGCTGTACATATCTGTGTAGAAATTGGTTTGTGCGATTGCAAGAGCTATGCGTGCGTTTAAACGTGACCGAGAGCACGGAAAGAGAGAAGGGAACGGACACCGGCTCGCGGCGAACGATTGCGGGCTCCACATTGATCTCGGGGATGGACGGCCTCGGTGTTGGTGAAAAGGGGAATTTTTTTTTATTGTGTGCCCGTGATCCGTCGTAGTAATAAGTGAGCGCGTCGACATACGAGTGACTTGTGGCATTGTGGGATTATAACTAGTCGTGTGTACTGATTTCGGTCTCGGGTGAGCGATCGTTCGAGTGACGGTAATTCCACGGTGAGGATCGAACGTTCAGATTTGGAGTCAATCGACCAATCGGCCCATCGAGAACGCGATTCAGAGGAACGTGATCGTGTCGGTCGTGCTACGTTGGCGGCGCGATCTTGGCGATCGGCAATCGCGAGCGGTACGAACTAGACGAGAAAGAGAAAGAGAGCAGTAGCGTCATAATGCGCCGTTGTTACGGCTAGCGCCGGCCTCATCATTCCGCGAAGCGCGAGCTTCAAGTACTTCGACGGCGTCGGGCTCGCCGAGATGAGCGGTGGCAGCGGCGGCGGCGGAAACGGTGGCGGCAATCAAGGCGGTAATGGCAACGCCACGACCTATCATCAGCACCAACAGCAACAGCAGCAGCAGCAGCAGCAACAGCAGCAGCAGCAACAGCAATCGCTGGAGCAGGCCGGCCTGCTGTCGGACCTCAATGGTATCGACCTGGCGATGAGCCTATCGCCGAAGCAGCACTCTTCCCACGTTCAGGCTGCTGGCGGTGCTCACACTACGCCCTTCAGCGTCACCGATATTTTGTCGCCGATCGAGGAGTCCTACCGGAAGCTCGAGCTCGCCGCCGCCGCCGCCGCCGTCGGTGTTGGGGTCGGCGTCGTGACGCATTCCCAGGGCTCGCCTTACGGGAACGCATGCGGTGCACGGGTGGGTGGTAACACCGGTAGTTCAAGCGCGAGCAGCGGCAGCCCGCCGCTGCACGGCGGTTCGACGCCCGGTGGCAGCACCCCCGGACCGATTTCCGTTGCCAACGGGGCCGCCCCCGGTGGCGGTAGTGCCGGCGGTGCCGGCGGAGGCATGAGTGCCATGGGTAATCCTTACGCAACTATGCAGCTCACGTCGCAGTACCAATATTGCGCCGCGGAATTGTCGCCGTACCATCACGCCGGGCCCGGCGTGGGCGCCACGGCCACAGCCACGGACCCCATGCGGTCCCACGCGGTGTCGTCGCACCATCATCCGTGGTACGCACCGGCGCCGCCGGCCACCAACGACCCGCGCTTTGCCAGTGAGTAGCTTGTCTTTTATTCAAAGAAACGAGAAATGAGAAAACCCCGAAGAAATAATGCGCAGTTGTGTCTAAGGCGAGCGAAACCTGGGAGAAACTTTAGCTAAATTGCATATGTAATCTCTCAATACAGTAAATATATACATATAATGTATTTTTTTTATTTATATGTATATATATATATATATATAAAATCAGATTCATGAATAAGATTGAAAGAGAACCCACACAGCATGCATATCCAAAAGACATCTAGAAGATATCCCGAAGATATATCCTATCGCTTAAAGATGTCTTCGGGATATCTTCTGGACGTCTTTTGGATATGCATGCTGCGTGGGAAGATGTGAAAAATATATCATATTTATGTATTGAACAGAAGGGCGTTAATACGAATTATCGATAATTAATGCATATGATTTTCGTCTTTCGTTAATATATCGCGCATTCGATCAATTTTCCATACAACTAATTACATCAGAATGTTTCCTAAAAGATTAGAAAGAGTTTTTCTTTATCACAGTTTTGTTCGCAAAGTTTTCCTTAAGCACTACTGTGCGGCTTTATAGAAAAGTGGAAAAGTGCGATTTACGTCGTGGCAGATAAAATCGTAGAAATCATTTTCATCGAAATTTGAGAGAAACGACTTTACGCTCGCTAATGGAGGGAATATTTTGTCAGGTAAATCCACATACATTTACATGCTCGTCAGACGAGCAAAAAGCCACCGCGGACTTCGTCTACATATTGATTAATTCAGCGACTCGTTCGATGAATTACGTCTCGGACAGTTAGTCTGTCCGCTAAACGTTACCGAGTTATCGAATGCAAACAGTCATTCTGTCAGCCTGTTAAATGAGTTTCGAGGGGTCTGTATTTATCGGAGAGGCTCGGCGAATAAGTCTCATAGAATATGACGCTTATACTTTCAAAGACGTGTTCTCCCCCTGACGATCGTCAGCATGAAAACCGACATCGGACGCACGATCTACACCTGTTATTTAATCGCCGGTAGAAAAATCGGCGAGTGAAATCTGCAGGAACGTTGAAGAATCACGCGCGAGAGAGTTAACGTTATCAGATATTCATCAAAATCTTATGTTTCACGTTTTGTGTATAAATGCCGGAAGCGACACGAAGCGACTCCGGAGAGAAAGAGAGAACGTTGTACGCGTACGTTGTACTCGGATAAAAACCTATCTCACAACGAGCTATTCCTTCCGCCTTCCAAGAGTCACGTCCGTCAGGCTTTTATCGGCCTTGTAACGACAAGTCCATGGATATCTCAGCTCCATTTAGGGATCGACGAGAGAGTGTCGGTCTCGCGTTACAAAGTTGACGAAAAAGCGCCACCGTTAATTGGTAAGGAGAACCCGTCGGCGTTTCTCAGTTTACAACCGTCTCCAAGTGCTCCACGGGAGAAGGCCAAATTTTATTTTTATCTCCAAAAGCGTGTACGAATCTTCTACGAGCGAGCTAGCAAATTGGGAGGATAGGAGCTTACCCGGATCGAAAAGATGCAATGATTGCAGCTCCGTGACAAATGAGGATACAAATCGGTTTTCTCGAGCTGATCTCTCTCGAGTGGTTTGACACACTCCAGAAATTACAACAGAGAAGGAGGATTCTAAATCTATTTTTGTAGCCTAAAAAACTCGACTTTTAATTTAATCGCCCGTGAAGTGAGCAAATGGAGATGGAGCAGCCTGCGGTTTGCAGTCAGCGATATTCCTTAAGTGGAACAGTTTAAAAGGATTGGCGTAAAAGCGTCTTCGGGAAGTGTAGGAGCTTTGACACTTCGGGGATCCATTTGGATGTCCAGGGCGCCGCATAAGTTTCGCGTTTCAGTGTCCACAAAGGAGAACGTCGCGCATACCACCGTCGGCCAACAATGCCGCGCATCTTTCATGCGACTTGTGTCAACAAGGCGCTCGTCTCTCCTCTGTGGATTTTCGTCCATCGCACGCGCCACTTTAGCGTGGCGATCGCTCGTCGCTCGTCGTATCGATCCAGAATTCGAGAAAGCGCGACTAGTGGACGGCGCTGAGGATTTTAGTTAAACAAATAAGAGGGACTCTGGTCCTCGAGTTAAAGGCCTGGAGACGCGCGCGGACACCCGTCCGCGCCGTACGAATTCGATTTCGCGGGACTTATCGTCGCCCCTTGCAAAATAAACAGAGCGCGGGGAAAGCCCCGCGCTCGTCCACGGACTTGCAAACAAATTGTTCCCCGATGCGTTTCGCGATCGTTTGAATTCGTCCTCATGGGCAGCGATTCCGTAACTTTTTCCCTAGGGCGGAAACGTGAAAAGTGAAAATTTTTACCATCGAAGTTGATGGAGAACGTTTTCACATTTCCATCCTAGGGAAAAAGTTACAAAATCGATGCCCTGGAACTGCGATTATGTGGCAGTATTATGTAGATTACGTAATAGCAACAGTGCAAATCGCAAAGGAGCTTTTGCCAAATCGCCAGAGTGTAATAAATCTATTCAACGTTATGCCTTTGTAGCATTTCTTTACGATTCTATGAAGAGCAAGCTACTGTGAAATAGACACATCGTACATTGTTTGCTGTATATCAAGAACAAATTTTCAGATCAAGGAGAATCCGTTCATTAATCTCCTCGATCTAGCATTTTAATAGCGCTGCGCTACTCGCAGTTTGACGTCTTTCGATGATATATTGCACTGATCGATTGCGCTACGTTCGTGATTTGCATTTTAATAACGTCCTATTAAAAACTTCTGCTCTTATCGCCACGTTATTTGTACGAATTTCTTTTGTAGCTTTTTACGATTTGCATCGTACATATATGTGTACGCAGCATTATGCATGCTGTGGACTAATGACAATGTGATTCCATTCCTTTATTATTGAGTTTGTTTAACATGATCAATAACTGATCAATAAATGATCAATATTACGATTAAAATCGAATCAATTATATAGAAATAATATATTATAGTAGAAAACGCGCATAATTATATACATATTGATCTAGAAATAAATAAATGAGAAGTTGTAGAATTTAGAGCGCCAAAAATTATAAAACAAATTATTAAACTCGCATTTAAAAAATTTAAATTTTTATTATTTTCCAAACTCGGCAAGATTTATCATTTCTTTTGTATTGTTTCAATGTATTCTTTCTCTTTCTATATATTATATTCATATTTAATTCATTTGCTTTAATTTGATGTATTTCTCTATTTATAATTCTGTATTTTTTTAATAGTATACTGTAACCCTTTATTATCACGATAATAAACTATCAGTTTTATTCTGAATCTTGATATTTATTATTCTCACTAACTGGAACTTGTTACAAGTAAAAGTTTAAGACTTGCGAGCTTGATTACAAGTTTTAATCTCTATTGGTTCTAATCAAATTATTTTCCATCTATATATTTGGTAGAAAAAGATATATGTTTTTAAAAATCAATTTTATTTGTAGTTTGTCTTTGCACTACGCGGAACGAGATCGCGAATAGAATTCTGTTGCAAATTTAATCACAAGTTACAGATCCTGTAACACAAATCTTATTGCGCTTTAAGTAAGATCTAATTCTAATAAAGTTAAAATGAAACACGAAATTACGTAATGAGCATATGACAAAATTATATATTATACAATCGACGGGTGAAATTAAATGTTACGCCTATATCTACGTGCCCCATCAGACGAGATATTTTTATCCCGCTCGATTGGACGACTTTCACACTGTGGGCGGTACGCGAAGGCGTCCGTGATTCGGAGCGAGAAATCTTTGGGCTTTTGTCACCTAATTGGAAGCTGAAGAGCCGAGGCGGAGGAGGCTTCCCCTCCCCCGCTCGGTCGCTATGCCACATAATTACGTTTCGAAACGGGGGGATGTTCGACGTGAGGCAGAGTGCGACGCCGGTGGTCAGGTAGACGTTGGAGAAACGTCAATTTACTTAACGAGTTCCTGCACGCGCGTTGTTCGCCCATCATCGGGATCTGCCGTCGTGTATTGGCAGAAGTTACATCGAAACATCCCGTCCCGTCAGTCGTGCCCGTACGCATTGTTCTCGGTGACTGCTGACGAGCCAGGGGGCTTAAAAGGATAGCATCGCACGAGAAACATAATAATTTACATCACCGATGTGATTTACGAGAAATTCCACGCGGCACCAATTAATACTAACGCCAGATAATCGCGTATCAACACCTGGGAAAGAGACAGACCCTCTCTGGAATTGCGTAAATTTAATTATGGGAAAAGAGATCATTTCGAACTCGTAGAAAGAATCGCGTTATCAAGAGATCACGGGCTTGTTGTAAAACTTGTGGATAGGATGTATCGTAATAGGTAAGTGGTTAGTTTTGATCAGCTCGAATGCAGGGCGTTTCTTAATCAGTGCAACAATCCAGGTGAGGATTGGCGTGGCGGAGAGCCGCGAACTCGTCAGGCACTCGAATCGGCTATCGAATATAGGCTATCGAGTACAACCGCTCCGGATATATCCGCGTAATGAGAAGGGCTCACCGACGAAAAAGCGCGCCGCCTTCTTCCGCCCGGTGAAAAACACGGCAATCGCCCTCGGTGCTCTCGGTGCGCTCCGGATTTGAGCTGTACCGGGGTTCGACGATTTCTCTCCCGTACGGGCGCGCCCGGGGTAAACAAATTTGACGGTGTTTGTTCCTGCGCTCAAGTGGTATTTCTTTCTCGCCCTCGACTCCACTGACGGCTCGAGAATACGGTTCTCACAGGCATAATAATTCGGGACTTCATCTTGGGACCTCCCGTGCTCCCGGTGACGTAGCACTTCGCAGCGCCTAAATCGTTCCCTTTGTCCGCGTCCAAGCGCGTTCATTTTTGACAGCTCCTCGCCAACTGACAAGGGATAGACGACCGCTCGCTCGCTTGCTCGCTCGCTCGCTCGTCTGGGCAGCCTTCGGTAGCTCAAATTTAGAGAGAATCGTTCAACCGTATACTAGGCTTAGAGGTATACTTATGAAAATATGAATATGTCATAATTATTATAATCTCTATCGCTACATCGAAGCCGTTGGTAACAATTCTTTTTGATTTTAATTAATTCTAATTAATTCTTGATAATTTTTTATTGTCGCTATGCCTAATGCGAGATTAGCGCAGATGTTTTAATCCGTCAGGATACGCATTGGAGATTGCGAGTTGGAGATTAGAACTCGATCAATCAGATCATTTTAATTTTTATTCTCTTTCTTCCGATTAGTCGAATTTTAATCTCCAATCGCTTTCCAATGTATAGCCTGACACAGGTTTTATACACGGAAAGAACGATTTTGCTAAAGTATCTAAAAATTTCACCAGATACAGATCTGAAAATAATTTTGTTAAACCATCAAAAGTAATTATGTAGGACTAAGCATGATGATAGTGCTGCAAAGTTTGAGCAGTTTTTTTAAAGATAGTGCTGCACAGTTTTGATATTGTAGCAACTATTTTGTGCATCATACATAATTATTTTGATGGTCCAACAAAATTATTTTCAGATCTGTATCTGGTCAAATTTTTAGATATTTCAGCAAAACTATTCTTTCCGTGTACATATATATGTATATAGACTATAAGAGAGAATATACTAAATATTTAAAACTATTCACAATGGATAAAGTAAAATCGGAGTCAGTGCACGGAAAGAACGGTTTTACTGAGATATTAAAAAATTTGGTCAGATACAGATCTGAAAAATAATTTTGTTGGATCATCAAAATAATTATGTAGGACACTCCAACATAATGATAATGCTGCAAAAAGTTTTGATATTCTAGCAACTATTTTAGGCGTCCTACATAATTATTTTGATGATCCAACAAAATTATTTTTCAGATCTGTATCTGGCCAAATTTTTTTATATTTCAGCAAAACCATTCTTTCCGTGTGGTATCAAAATTAGAACATGTCTTCGTCGGGAGCAAGGAAGATCGTTTTATCGAAACTTGCGAGCACATCTCTCGACATATCTCTCGTCACTAATTTTAAGTTATATAGCCCATAATAGAGTTCCTCAAGTAAGAATTTGGACACTGTCCGCTATCTTCAGACTAACTATGGTGTGCTTTTCAAAAAGTCAAGTTAGTACCTAATTTATTAATAAAAAAATTAATTCACACACACACACACACACACACACACACACACAATAGTTCATACGTATATCATTATTACTATAATAAGTAAATCTATAAAATACATAATATAAAGTACAATATAAATTTCTTTGTAGTTAGCCTGAAACATATATAGCGGATCAATCAAAAATTGTCTAAGTGGTGTCCAAACTCTTACACGGGAAGAATGGTTTTGCTGAAGTATCTAAAAATTTGGCCAGATATAGATCTGAAAATAATTTTGTTAGATCATCAGAAGTAACTAACAATAAGTAAAGGCCGGTCTTCCCCGCAACGTCTTGAACTGCGCAGGCAAAACGGTGTACAAAACATTGCGTGTAGACCGGCTTTAAGATGCTCAAAATAATTGCTAGAATATTGAAACTTTTTGCAACATTATCATCATGCTTGAGTGTCCTACTTAGTTACTTTTGATGGTCTAACAAAATTATTTTCAAATCTGTATTTGACCAAATTTTTAGGTACTTCAGCAAAACTGTTCTTTCCGTACTTGAGGAGCCTGTAATCTTTCAT
Source organism: Aphaenogaster ashmeadi (assembly GCA_003063805.1). Classification (NCBI taxonomy): domain Eukaryota; kingdom Metazoa; phylum Arthropoda; class Insecta; order Hymenoptera; family Formicidae; genus Aphaenogaster; species Aphaenogaster ashmeadi. Next base: position 167,656 of record NJRQ01000246.1, on the reverse strand, counting down.
AACGAAGGCACGTGCGGAAAGAGGACACGCGCAAAGTATCATTCCCGGTTTGTTCAATATGTTTTGCAGTCTCGCGGCTGATGGGCGCCGCGGCGGCGGGCGCCGGGACCAACATGGCCGGCTGCTCGGTGGGCCAGTCGATGGGCGACGTGACCAAGTCGTCGGGAATGGGGGTGGGCGTCGGCGTCGGAGTCGGCGTCGGCATGGGCGTCGGCGCGATGCAGTTCCCCCTCGCGCAGAGACGGAAGAGACGCGTGCTCTTCACCCAGGCCCAGGTCTACGAGCTCGAAAGGCGGTTCAAGCAGCAAAAGTACCTCAGCGCGCCCGAACGGGAGCATCTGGCGTCCTTAATACATCTAACGCCCACGCAGGTATGTAATTACTTGTTATTCGTATTCCGGGCGTATCCCGCAGAATCGCCGGATGTCCTTTTCACTGTAGATTAAACGCGGAAGGTAAACGGGGACTGCCAAGCAATCGAATCGTTTATTCGATATTCAGCGTGCGAATTGACTCGCAGGATAGACTCGTTTGTAGATGTTTCGCGCAATGTTTTATTAAGTCTTGAAGGTCCACGGTATAGTTACGCGTTTGCCGAGCGGATAAGATAGCTGGTTCCGGCATACGCCGATTTTAACGAGCGTATTCATTTTCATTGAACGCAGACAGGTCTGGCCGGCTCGAGATGCGGCACAGCGGTCTAGCAACAATAAATAATTGTTACGCGGCTCATTGGCCGCATCCTGCGTTCATGCACGTAGCGCGGGTCTCCCCCTCGTTCGGTCTGTCGTTCCGTCTACCGTTCGTCTCTCCGTCTGCGGTTCAATTCACTTATCAGCCCTTTGAAAACTAGCGCGTCGAATTGTCCGTTTGTCATCGCCGACGTTTGTAATGCGACGGGAACGACGTCTATCGATATAACTTAACTTGCACTAAGGCCCAGTTCCACAATCTCCAGTTAACTTAACCGGCCGGTTATTCCATTGGAATTGA
>NJRQ01000246.1:115692-132879 GCA_003063805.1 Aphaenogaster ashmeadi | reverse complement strand
AAAAATTCAAAATGGCGGATCTAAAATGGCGGGCCTGAATTGCGAAAATTTAAGCGATTTGCATGAAATTGGATCCGCCATTTTGAATTTTTGAATTTCGACCTCAGATTCGTAATCAGCAACCCAAAAAACTTATAAGTACATAGGTTGCCTGTAAATTAACAATAAAGAAAGATGTGTGCTTCAAAGGGTTAACCGTACACGACGCGCACTTTGTTACATCGCGACAGAAGAATACGACTGCCTGAAACAGCGATATCTGTCGATAAATGTTTTGCAGAATTTAACACTACGAACGAGGTCCTAATGGCGGAGGGGACTCGCGAAAATCGCGCGGCCAACTTCACGCGCTTACCCGTCGCGGCGACGCTACACCTGTTGCTCCTAACTGCACTTTCGTGCACTTTCCGCGCCTTGCATGTTGGGATGTCCAGGTTTCATGGCCTATATTTTGCGCAGGGGTCTAGAGAGTAACTATGTCAAAATTGGTCCATATCGGTCAAAGGGTTTAGGAGTGTATAAGGAACATACAGAGACATAGGCCGGTATTCATAGTCCGTCCTTATTTTAAGACCGTCTTAAGTAATAACTTAAGATGGTCTTAAATATAAGATTCGACTATGAATACCGGCCAATACATTCTATTACATATATATTATATATATATAGATATATATCATTTAATTCGCGTCCCCTGTGTGGCACGTCGCATCAAGAAGCAATGATACGTCTGTTCCAGAGTGCAAGCTCGCCGCGGCGGGTGGCAGTGCCGGTGCTGGTGAAGGACGGGAAGCCGTGCGGGAGTGGCGGCGGTGGCGGCAACGAGGGTAGCCGCGGCGGGCCCAGCGCGGCCCTGGCGAGCCCGGCGCCGCACATGACGGCGGCCTCGAGTCCCCATGGCACCCATCACGCGGCGGCCTCCTCGGTGTCCCATCATTCGGTCGTCGCCGGCGTCGGCCACGTGATGAGCTCGAGCCAGAGCCTGCAACACTGCTCGTACACGCGGTCCGGCGCGCAGCAGGGTATGCAGCAGCAGCAGCAGCCGCAGTGCGGCGCGTATCTACCGCTGCAGGGCCGTGCTTGGTAGTGCGCGCCATCCGCGGCGGGGGCCGCGGCCTACGCCAATCCCTCCGTCGCGGGCCCATGGGCCCTCGCCGCGGATCCAGCTGCCTGGTACGCCATACCCGACGACAGTCCTTAGGAAGGGAGGGAGGGAGGGAGGGAAACGGGGATGTGCGAGATCCGGTCGTCGAGTCGAATCGTGCGCAGTGCGCGAAACGGTCCGCGTATAAGCGCGTGTTACCCTACGTATTGGAGATTAAGGATTGCGAATTGAAGAATAGAATTCGACTAGTCAGAACGAAGAAAATGAAGATTAAGACTATTTGATTGGTCCAATTCTGGTAATATTCTCAATCTCCAATGCGTAGTCTGACACAGGCTTTAGAGTTCCTCAGGTAAGAGTTTGGACACCGTGATGTAACTTTGGATTGGTCCACTATATTTTTCAGCTTTTATCTGCTTAAAATAGAATGAGATAGATGGTATCTATCTCATTCTATCTTACATCTCGCATAAGCTCAATCTATCTTAAGCAGATAGCTGAAAATGGTTGAGGGAGATCCAAACTCTCACTTCAGGAACTGTAGCCGCGTTGCGGAACGGACGGCTCGGGATGAACCCGAGGTCCCGTCTCTGCCGTTCGCGGTCGTGGCTCATCGCGAATCGTTCGAGATCGCATGAGCGACCGCTCTCTCTTTCTCTGTATCCGGAATATTAAAGGAAGACGTCCGTAAAACTGTGCGTACATGGCTACCAAAAAGACAGTCTTCTTCTTCCCTTCGTGAGCGTGTATTGTCCGTATGGTCACCGGTAACACGCCGGTCGACCGGGAACGTGACGTCACGGCAATCGACAATCGACGGCTATATGCTCGTTGACTGTAGGGACTATTAGTGTGATAATTAGCGACCGCCTGTGGTCAGTGAGTGTGCGCTCGCGGTTGAAAATGGGCCAACCAACATCGGTGATATTACGATGAGAACACTCGAATCGGGATCATCGTGCATCGCTATAGTAACCGCCACCGTGATTTTACCTGTCATCGCGTAGATCGATCGCGAGTGTTCGTCCAAATCGAACCAAGCCTCGGGCATTCAGCGGCATAGCGAACCGTTTTACCGTGGAATAGCGGATCCGCGGCGGAGTTGCGTTCTGGAAGAGTCGTAAATCTTTCTGCGGATCAACGGGAGACGTCCGTCTCACCCTCGAACCTCGATTAACGGCGCTCGCGACGCGATCAGTTGAGAGAGAGACACGTTCGTTCTTCTTGAAGAGGAACCGCCGAGAAAATCTCAATAACGCGTTTTAATCCCACATTGCCGGTCACGCCGAGATTACCGTATTTTAGACACGAGCCTGCGAGCGAGATGACACATTTTCCGAACGGCGTTCTCCGTTTGCTTAGGCTGGTATTCATAGTCCGTTCTTATTTTAAGACCGTCTTAAGTAATGTCTTAAGACGCTAATACGGTTCTGTTGGTATTCATAGTCCGTTCTTATTTCAAGACCGTCTTAAGTAACGTCTTAAGATGCTAATACGGCACTGTGATTCGTTTATAATATCTTAAATCTGTACTTAAGACAGTCTTAAATATAAAAACTGACTATGAATACGGCCATGTGATTGGTTTATGACATCTTAAGATTGTACTTAAGACGATCTTAAATATAAGAACCGACTATGAGTACCGGCCTTAAACCCGTATTACACTACAGGTTGCGGCTCGGTTGCGGTTGGGATTTGACGAATAAAAACAAAGTTCTAAATTAAGCTTGAGATTGGTATTCCTTCTTCTGATTGGTCAAATCCCAACCGCAACCGAGCCGCAATCTGTAGTGTAATACGGGCTTTAGACACGCCAGTTTTTCAACCGTTCGATGAATTAATGAACAAACGCGCGAATTGAGAAAAGGTTGTAAAAAGGAGGAAATTGTAATGAGCAACGATATTCTGATAACGACTTGCTAGAGCCAGATTGGAGAGGTAAATGCTCGCGTTCGACAAGAAGTGCAACGATCGAACAGTCGTCGCGTGCGGCTAGATCTGTTCTATTTAGCTGCGCTACGTTTTTGCGTTCCAAGAGAAACTAATATATATGTCCAAGCCAGAAAAAGGAGCAAATAGAGTATATACAAAGAAGATATAAAAACCGCAGCTAAAAAGAACAGATTGCAGCTGTTGGACTGAATCACAAACCTCAAACAGTCTGACGGAAAAAGATCATGCATATAACGAAAATATCCAGAATTATAAGAACATAAGAGATGTTAAATAAATATGCGGGAATGTTGCTACGATATTAGCATTTCTTCCTTGGTTGGTTTGATGTCGATTCATTTCTCCGGCAAAAATTTGCTCAACCTATGTCCTCTTTTTTAAGACGATATTTTAATATTCGATGTTATGCATCTCGAACTCCGGCGTTTGCAAATAGAATATAACGGGTACTTGTTATAAATTTATACGATCTCTTCACGTAAGAGTAATCGACTTTTATTAACGTCAACGCCATCGTTAGAGTACGCGCCTATTTTTCGTAGGACGCATGGAAAAAAAAATATTTCGGCGGGTAGGGGGGAAAAAAAAAGAGTGCAGCTTTTGCAGATCGCGGGAGGCTCGTATATCCGAATTTCGGTGATTTGCGGAGGTTCGCTCGCTCGCTGTGCGCGCCGAAATAAACGACATTGTAAAGCGCCGCGGCGCCGGAAACAAAACACGGTAGCCGCCCGGGCGCAACAATCGAGCGCGGGCGAAACGGATTGTTCGCTCGCGAATTATCGTTGGCCCCCGGGATCGTCCACTCGACGGATTGGAAACCCGTCGATTCGAATTACGAAATAGTACACCGCGTCGCGTGATTGTGACTCGATTTCACCGACAGCGCGACATCCGAGACACGCTCGCGAGCGACATTGTCGGGGCTCGGAAAGTCGCTTCCAGACAATGCGCGCGTTTGTCAAACGTTCGACGAATCCCTGCGCCGCGCGCGCCCCGTATTTACGCCAGAGATTTTGCTGCATTGTCGCGCGCAAATAGAATATATATACATATATACATGCACGGAGAAAATTTTATATTAAAAATTACTATGTATGGCAGTAGCCGTGGACCATTGCTGGAATTATAAATTATTTTTATTATGTTTTTCCATAGAAAAATTGTTACTACGTTTTTCTATGGAAAAACATAGTAAAAATAATTTATAATTCCAGCAATGGTCCACGGCTACTGCCATACGTAGTAATTTTTAATATAAAATTATTTTTACTATGTTTTCCATAGAAAAACAGTAAAAATTTTTATAATTCCAGCAATGGTCCACGGCTACTGCCATACATAGTAATTTTTAATATAAAATTTTCTCCGTGTATGCATACATATACATATATACAGGGTGTATCGTAAGTCACGCTCGATCTCTGGAGAATGAATTAACGAAGTTAAAATAAGTCGAAAATCAAGAATGACGAAATTACATTTGAACCTTCTTTAAAGAATTACAATCAAATAATCAAAAATTTATTTAGATTATTATTTTCATTGAAATTTAAAGTTCGTAATTGTTTTGATAACAATAAGTTATACAATGTAAGTATACTAACACAAGTTATACGCAGGGGCGTAGCCAGGATTTTATTTCGGGGGGGGGGGGATTTTTAAAAAATTAAAATTACAGAACAACTCATAACTTTTTTAATTAAATAAGATAACAATATTTGTTTAGGACATTTTCTTTAGACTTTAAAGCACTTATCATTTCATTTCTTTCTCGGCTTTCAATCTTTCATTTTCATATTTTCATATTTGGTTCCAAAATTTCGGGGGGGGGGATTTATCCCCCTAATCCCTCCCCCTGGTTATACGTAAGTATACACAAGTACATTACTATATCATAAATCGATGATTTGTTAAAAGAAGGTTCAAGAAGGCTATCTCTTCAAACCCTGACAGCATACACATCCAAAAAACATCCAGAAGTCGTCCCGAGGACATCCTTAGGCGATAGGGATGTCCTCGGGACATCCACGGGATGTCCCCCGGATATGTGTGCTGTCAGGGAAGAAGGCTCAAACGTAATTTCGTCATTCTTGATTTTCGACTTATTTTGACTTCGTCAATTCATTCTCTAGAGATCGGGCGTGACTTATGATACACCCTGTATATATGTATATGCATATATGTACATCGACATGTATTATTTCGTCCGCGTGATATGTATATGACATTTTTATCAGTTATGCCAGAGCCTCGCCAATCTGGACGCTTGCGTACGGGTAACGATTTTACTTTCCGTCGAACTCGAGCAAAATTTTGTTACATTCGCGCAGCAGGTACTGTAAATTAATCCTCTATAGCGCCATGTGACTTGGAAGTTACATACCCATGTACAGTAAGTGGACGAAGCTATAACAACTTTTAAGAAACTTTAAAAAACTTTGAAGAAAATCAAAATTAGGAATATGCACTTTCGGACATTATAACATTATAACAACTTTTAAGAAGAACAATATGCAGGATTTGTAGAAAAGAAAAGTTGTTATAATATTGTCTGAAAGTACATCCCTACTCCCTGGCGAAAATAATATGTTTATTGAAAGTTTATAAGAAGTTTTGCTTAAGTGTTGAGTAGATGTTTCATTTGAGCTTTAAAACATTTATTAAATTGTTTATGAGATGGAAATTTATGAAATTGTTTATGAGATGTTCACGGCTATGTTTCTTATGAAATGTTTCAGTGGCGTTTAATGACATAGTCTCAAACGTTTCCATTATAGTTTTGTAAGTATTTATAAAATGTTATTGTCAGCAGGTATTTGCAACGTGCGTTTTTAAACAGTGTAACCATCTATAAAACTCTTCATAAATAGTATAATCATTGATAAAACTCTTCATAAACAAATATAAACACAATCTCTCACTAACAATTTTCGCCAGGAATTTTGGTTGTGCATATTTTTAAAGAAATTTCATATCATTTTGGGGAGCTAAAGAAACAGTGACAAAGGTACAAAGCGGCTTATTAATTATTTAGAAAGGTATTATCTAAATCTATCTTCAAATCATGATAAAATAAATTTGTTACAGTTCTGTCCACTACTGTATCTATATTTTTTAAGTCTCAATAATTTAATCAATATTTTCTTTTTACCGGTTGTGTAATTTTTCTTCATAAGCATGAAATTTGTAAAGGATTAAACGAATGGTAAAATCCTTTTTCTATTTTTCTTTTTCCGTTTAAGACTCACTAATGTTGTGCGACTCATCGAGACGACTTTACCTCTACGGATCAGTAACGCGATTTTATTCGCGAGAGAGAGAGAGAGAGAGAGAGAGAGAGAGAGCTCTCTCGAGGCTTTCCTTTTCTGCGAAAAGAAAACGAAGTGGGACGGATGTGCGAGGGGCCGCGAGGAACGGTCGGAGTGTTTTTGAAATTCGACGAGCGTTCCGCGCGTTCGCGTCGCGAGTGAGGATCTTAGAAACAAGTTTACGATTTCGCACGTTCAATTGTAAATGACACTTACATTGTAAATACACATTTGTTATAAGCGACGTTGCGCGGTGCACAAGAGAGAAACGGAAGTGTGCCGCGCGCCTGTCGACAACGAATTTCTAAATCGTGCGACGACGTTCATTATACATAAACGATTTAGAGGATGAGCATTATCGAGCATTACAGTATAACGATTACGCAAAACAAAAAAAAAGTATAGGATTGACGATAGTGAGTAGTGTGTCGTGGTGAGAAAATCAGCTAGAGATTATTATAAAGTTTTGTAAATAATAAGAGAGATATTAATAAAACGATACTTATTCAAACACCAACGAATCTTGTTCTTGATAATTCGCAATATTATTAAGTGCTATTTAGCGCGAATCAATTAGCATATAAATATCGCAAAAATTCTCGTTACTCTTTATAACGTAATTATCCAATATTAATTCTTTTGTTTTAGAATTAATATTGGATTATTAATTAATTATTTATTACTCTGTATACAATTTTTGTTGTTTTTTTTCATACCTTTGTAGCCTCCCTATATTAATTCTAATTAATTCTATTTATATTAATTCTATATTAATTCTAATTAATTAATAAACAATTAATCATCCTAATTCTAAAGAATATAATTAATATTGGATTATAATTAAAATATAACTGGATCCGTTTGTTCGTGAGAATATTTTCCAGCAGCATCGCCTCTCGCTCTACACGGGGAAAATTTTATATTAAAAATTACTATGTATGGCAGTAGCCGTGGACCATGCTGGAATTAAAAAAATTTTTACTATGTTTTCACAAAAGAGTTTGATAATTATTAATATAATAACATAGTAAAAATTTTTATAATTCCAGCCAAGATCGACGGCTACTGCCATACATAGTAATTTTTAATATAAAATTTTCTCCGTGTACGTTCGTCTTATCAAAAATTATATATCTATCGATCGCCGTGCCGTTAGAAAAACGCATTAGCCGCAAGCTAAGACGCCCTGGAGCTGCATTACTCCTTATCGAGTCAGCTCGGCCACCCTCACGAGCGCTCTCACCTGAACGAGGAGTGCCATTCACCAATCAAAATACGGGCCCTCGTCGCGCTAAGAATGTTTCATTACATCTCTCGCGACTTTCGATCACTTCGCCTTGACAACGCGCTTTTCGGCGTCGGCGTCGGCCGGATAGACGCCATGGTAACACCCCTGCGCGAGGGGTGAACCCCCCGGCGAGACCGAGGGCACGGCCGCGCGCTGGCCCGGTAACGTTCTAACCCCCTCGAAGCGCGACGTGTACCTACAATTATTAAGGTAAGCCGATCTCCTCGACGGATAGGCGAAGGTTTAATGCCGGGCGCAGGTACGCGGCGCGGCGAGGAGCGGAGAGGAGCCGCCGACGACGAGCGGAGTCAGCCGGTCGTTATTGGATATTTTCCACGGGGGAGAGTAGGAGAGCGAGAGGGGCAAGACTTAACCCTCCCTGGGCTAAGCGGGAGCTGGCGATTTATTAAATGCACCGTGACTAATTGCTCCGACGCGGCGCGGGGAGAAGCGGGGGGGGGCGGCGGCGGCGGCGACGCTCGGCGTCGCGGATACGCGTGTACGCATGGAAAGTAACGCCGAGAGTTGCGGAGTAACGCCGACGCGTTTACGACGCAAATTATACCCGGGTCGGGTCAAGAGGTAGGGGAAGAGGTGGGCGAATTATTGCTGCGACGATTATTATTAACTGGTAGCGCAGGACGGCGCGCGCCGCGTGGAACGGAACGGTTGGACAAATTTATACGAGGAAAACGGCGACGAGAGAGAACCGACGAAGTTAACCAGCGAGGAGCAATCCACCTTGAAACGCGCCGATCCTGCCGCCGATCGAGGACCACGCGGAAGGAAAAACACAATCGCGGAAATAACACCCTCGCGTGTTTCCCGCCAGCACGCGCGCACGAACGCGTTTGTATGTGTGTCTCTATTTGTGTGTGTGTGTGTTGTGTGTGTGTGTGTGTGTGTGTGTGTGTTGTGTGTGTGTATGTGTGTGCACGCGCGCCTACGTGTCGTGTGACATACGACGAGAGGTCCTGACGATGACAGGCCTCCGCTTCTGGTGGTCACTCTTATACAGTGGTATCCCATATCGTACCCCACACATCCCCCTCTTTCTCTCATTCCGCTCGCCATTATCATATTTATTAACTGCCGCTCGGTGCTTATATCTACACCTATTCGCTGCCATTCCTATATAATATAATCCGTGCTGGTGACAGCAGCACGTGACACTGCCTACGATCATCTCCCGACCCCAGCCTCCCCCCTGCCCCCCTTCCGACCCCCCGTCTCATCCGCGCTGCACCGGTTGCGATCCCCCTTCCCGACTCTCCGTCCGCAGTTCGCGCCCTTATGTTCCGGTGCTGCAGATCTGTCGTTTGATGCGATTATACCGGGGACGCTGAAGCTCAGGCTGGACGGTTCTCTGTGGCGAACGTAAAGGGGGTTGTGAAAAGGTGTCACGCGCACGTAAGTTCAGCTCGGGCTAAATGAATGAGAGTTCTCCAAGTTCGGAAGAGGAACGCATAATGATTCAGCAATTCACGAAATCGGGGTCGTTTCACATCTCTGAGTATATTCTACGAAACATTCTCGACAATAAAATAAGATGTCCTCCTTTCCCCTTTAGCCATTCGAAAGATCTTGGTAGTATCCGAACTGAAATACATTTGCGCGTTGCTGTAAAAAATTGAAATAAATTTGCACGATACAGAATAAAATGTGCATTCCGCAAAATTACGATTGGAAGAGAAACCACGCTGCGAAACATTGAATCTTTAGCCGTTGAAATCAGAGGCAAAGTCACGAGAAATTCCTTTTTATTTATTTCTATTAATTTCAGTCTTCCCGATGATGGAAATAAAATGTGGAAAAAAGAAAAGTGTACGATAGTGTTTTTCATTTTTCCATTTTAATAGTCGCGACTCCGATAAAGGATTATATTGAAAAGGAACGTCGTTAATTCCGCATTGTACGTGTTTCATTGCCGGATCAGCTTGCGGTCCATTATGCAAGCTATACTAATTGCCGCGATGCTGGCTGCAGGCGGCTTTGTCCGCTTTGTTACCTATTTCCGATGATAAATTCCGCGCCGTCCTCTCTGCGTGTTTTGCCGCGTACAAGTAGCATGCTCGCTATGATCTCCATGGTGATTTTAAATCAATCGTGCTATATGGGCTTGTCTCCCGCAGCGAGACCCCGTTTCTCCACGCGATAACGTACAGCGCAATATCGCGACAACGAGGCAATGAAACTAGTTATAAAGTGCCACCGTGTGCAACCGACACGTGCCAAAATTTTTTAATACCTAATGTTTAATAAACGATTCGAAATCATTTCTCTCGAAGTATTTCAGTTGGACTATGCAAACGTTAAAGCTAAAGCTGACAATAGAAAAAGTAGCATAGGATAGTTTGACGATTTAAATTACACCAACGCTTCAAGATACACCTCCTCTTTATCAGCCGCTGACGAAGCTCATAGATAATAAACACGGAAAGAACAGTTGAAGTATCTAAAAATGTAACTGGATACAGATTTGAAAATAATTTTGTTGAATTATCAAAATAATTATGTAGGACGCTCTCAAGCTGGTTGCTTGTTGGTTGAATGTTACAACCTTTTTATCATGCTCGAACGTCCTATATAATTATTTTGATGGTCTAACAAAATTATTTTCAGATCTGGCTAATTTTTTAGATATTTCAACAAAACCGTTCTTTCCGTGAACACAGATATATTAAAGGATCAACAATTCTCCTATTAACAATTCCTTTCTTCTGAAGAAGACTAAGTCAAGTCGAAACGTTAACGGTTTATTTTTATTTTTATGTTTGTCTTTTAATAAACAAATGTTTAATAATTTATAACAACATCCTTGTCTTATTTTGCTCGAATCACGGCCTATTAACCTTCACATAGTTAAAGGATCAAATATAAACTAATTTCTTGGGTTAAATTATTTGATTATTTTCCACTTTTACATTAATTATAACCTAATTGCTCTCTAGTTAAATTAACAATATATTAAGTAGGAGCAGTGGTGACCTAGGAATGGTTATAAATGACTCCAATTTGGTTCGACTTAACACTACAAATTTAACGGTAAAGATATCCCGCAAACGCGCGGTATCGTTCCCGATCGTCCGAAATCGGCAGACGCAGGTATCTCGTCGCGATATTCGGTTCTGTATATACCGATTGTAAATTCATGAAGGAGAAGGAAGCGACGCCGCCGCCCTACGCCAGCCCCGTTCATGAATACCGAGGAGACAAAATCATGGGGTTGTCTCTCGGTCTAAGATGCCTCGCAGGAGCGGCAGACGGCGACGGCGGTGTGACGTGATGGCGGTGCCGCCGTTCCCGGGGATGCTAATGCCCGCCGGGCCGTCGCAGCCTCCCTCGCAAAGGGTTGCCTTGTTTGCCGTAGGAGCGGGCGAGCCTCCGACCTGGTACTCGTGATTCATGGGACCGTAGATTATATCGGAGCCTAACCCCCGGCGCGCCGCGCGCCGGGACTCAATTAGATTCCTGTCAAACTGTTATTACAGGGAAGTGCCGTCCCGAGTGAAATGCTTATTAATTACCGCGAGAATACCGCTTCCTCTCCGCAGCTCCTCGATCAAACGTCCTCGCAGCGGACACGGGAAGTGACGCCGGGAATGTTTCAACGCTTTGTTATAAAGATGAATTCTTTTTTAAACATGAACAACGTTGCTCTGGTCTTTTATGCCGTAATATTGATTGATTTGGCATTATAGTGGCCGCGGACCTTCAGATTGCGAGATAAATGAAACGAGATAGATGAACGCGACAACTTATGAAACTTAGAACGCGAAGGTCCAGATAATCTACGTAATGTGATCATTCTTTTGCAGGAACAACGCAGACTTTCGCAAAAATTATACCTCGTGGATCGTAAGGAGACGATCGAAATGCACGATTGAATAAATGAATCCGCGGCCCGACAAAATCCGCAGATCTCTTTCGCAGATCGAGAAGCTTAGAATGCAGAAGTCCGTATAATCTATGTAACGCGATGATACTTTTGCAGGAACAACGCAAACTTCTGCAAAAATCGTACTACGTATAAGAGACGATCGAAATGCACGATTGAATAAATGAATTCACGCCCCGACAAAATCCTCTTTTGTAAAGCGACAATTTACGAAGCTGAGAATGCAGAAGTCCGTATAATCTAACACGTAATCTAACTTCGTGGATCGTAAGGAGACAATCGAAATGCACGATTGAATAAATGAATCCGCCCGCCGACAAAATCCGCCACCTCTTTCGCAAAGCGACAGTTTACGAGGCTTAGAATGCAAACAGTGGCGTAGCCAGGGGGGGGATTAGGGGGATAAATCTCCCTCCCCCAAATTTTGGAATCAAATATTAAAATATGAAGATGAAAGGTTGAAAACCGAGAGAGAAATGAAATGGTAAATGCTTTAAGATCTAAAAAAATGTCCTGAACGAATATTGTTATTAAATATTAATGATAGTATAGTAAGGCTCTCAGATATAAAATCAAAGACAATTCAATAAAAGCCAATGTGAGCCAACGCCGTTGTCGAGGCGAAACAAATTATTTATTTATTAAATGTACAATATGAATATACAAATACAAAGTAAACGTTTCGACTCTAATTTGAGTCCTCTTCAGTACTAAATTATAATAAGGAATAGATGAATGAATATTGTTATCTTATTTAATTATAAAAAGTTATGAGTTGTTCTGTGACTTTATTTTTTTAAAAATCCCCGCTCCCCCCGAAATAAAATCCTGGCTACGCCCCTGAATGCAGAAGTCCGTATAATCTAACATTCTAACATATAATCTAACTTCGTGGATCGTAAGGAGACGAACGAAATACACGATTGAATAAATGAATCCGCGCGCCGGCAAAATCCGCCATCTCTTTCGCAAGCCGAGAACTTACGAAGCTTAAAATGCAGAGAGAAATCTGTACACTATTAATTCCTTTGGGTCGCCGCTGCTTCTACTCAATATGTCGTCAATTTAACTAAAACAATGGTTAACATTTTGTTTTTTAACTACTATGTGTGTCAAAGTGACATATTTGTCGTTAATTTAAGTAAAACAAGGTGTCGAAATTAACGACATATTGAATAGAAGCAGTGGCGACCTATAGAATAGTTAAAAATGACTCAAATTGTGTTTAATTTGACACTACAACGAATTTAACAGTGTATAATCCAGTGGCGTAGCCAAGGAGGGATTAGAGGGATAAATCCCCCCCTTCACCGAAATTTTGGAACCAAATATGAAAATATGAAAATGATAGGTTGAAAGCCGAGAGAGAAATGAAATGGTAAATGCTTTAAGGCCAAAAGAAATGTCCTGAATAAATATTGTTATGTTATTTAATTTAAAAAGTTATGAGTTGTTCTGTGATTTTAATTTTTTTAAAATCCCCCCTGAAATAAAATCCTGGCTACGCCCCTGGTATAATCTATGTAACGCGATAATGTACGAGAACAACAGACTTCTGCAAAAATCGTACTTCGTAGAGACGACTGAAATGCACGATTGAATAAATGAATTCACGCCCCGACAAAATTCGCCACCTCTTTCGCAGAGCGACGGGACCAAAGCCAATTTCCGTCTTGCCGGAGGTAACGCTATACCACGGTGCGATATAGATACCTGGCACACGAGTGCAAGAGCGAATATCACGAATTCCCTCGTCCTCCATAGCAAAGGCATCCTACCATAGCAATTACCTACGGCACAAGGGAGTCGAGTAGCAATATCTGGAACCGTTATTCAGTTCGGTTATCCCGACTGGAATGCTTTGTGTCGCCGACTGGCTGCATTTCCCATCTATATAAACGAACGTCTGTGAGATGTCCGCCATAAATTTCGCATTATCCCAAATAAATTTTGATCTCGTTACGCGCTAAAGGATTCCGATCAAAATTGAATCGATTAGAAGGAGTCGTGGAAAGAGATTCAACCGACGTGCTGAAATTCCTAATCTACAAATTCAGAAATAAGTACCAATTTTTATATTCTGTCGTTTCGCAAACAAATAAGTAAATGGTATGTGTGTGTTGTGTGTTGTTTTGTACTTACATAAATATATTCTAGAATATATTCTAAATATATATTCTACTCTTATTAAAATTGATTTGCTATTCGATGGAGAAATTAATAAAAAGGAATAAAAAGAGAAGTTTCGAAGCTTTGCCTCTAATTCGAAGATTTAATATTTTGCAATATGATTTTTCCTCACAGTTTCACATAATGTATTTGTTCTTTGCAATGCAAATCTCTTTTAAATCTATTGTATATATTGTATATAAATCACGTCGATATATTAATTTCATTTTATGTAATCACATCGATATTAATTGCATTATATTACACAAAGTTGTTCATTTTCACAAGCTTCTCAATTACATTCTAAGCTTCATAAATTATAGATTGTTGCATGTTCACGATTTAAATTTATAAATAGATCATTACGTTACAGCAGTAACATAAATGTAAGTCATTATAAAAACTACGCTAGAAACTGAAACAACATTGATACTTTAACTAAAGGAATCCGCTTTAACTCTTGACTTCTAAGATCGCGGCTAAAGTAATATACGTGTTTGTGGAATATCGTTTATTTGCAATTTTTGGAATATTACTCATATCGTAAAAGATTAAAAGATTAAAACAGACGAAATTATTTAAAGACCATACCGTGAATAAAAAGACAATTTTTTATTTAGCGTAAATATTCACGAATTAATCAATGTACCTATAATTAGAACGAGCATTGTTTCACGGGTAATTTCTGCGAAAATTTATTCCCATATATAAATCGAAGGTGATGATAATAATACCTGTTAAAACTTCAATATAACGTTTAATTCGAGATTATAACAGCCGCGTAACAATGTGTGGATAATTATAGCGATGTTACGATGCATTTATTAATATATGAAAGCTACAAAGAACTGTTTTGCTGAAGTATTTAAAATTTTAACCAGATATAGATCCGAAAATAATTTCGTTGGATTATTAAAATAATTATGTAGGACGCTCAAGCTGATAAAATGTCAAAACTTTTTGCATTATCATTATGCTTGAGCATCCTGCATACACTACCGCTCAAAAATATTTGTCCACTTTAATTTCTACATGAATTTTTTAAATGTTTAATTTCCATTCTAATTCTGTCATATTCTTTTCATATACGTAGAATGAAAAATTTTAAACTGCTAAACATTATTATTACATTCAATGTCCACTCTTGAAATTGTTCATTAATTCTTTGGAACTTCTGTCATTTTATTAAGGAAGACAAAGTGGACAAATACTTTCGAGCGCCCGGAAAAAACGGTTTTGCTGAAATATCTAAAAATTTGGTCAAATACAGATCTGAAAATAATTTTGTTAGACCATCAAAAGTAACTAAGTAGGACACTCAAGCATAACGATAATACTGCAAAACGTTTTAATATTCTAGCAATTATTTTGAGCGTCCTACTTAATTACTTTTGATGGTCTAACAAAATTATTTTCAGATCTGTATCTGGCCAAATTTTTAGATATTTCAACAAAACCATTCTTTCCATGCGGTAGTATGGATATATAATTACTTTGATGGTCCAACATAATTATTTTCAGATCTGTATCTGACTGAATCGTTTAATACTTCAGCAAAATTTCTTGTTTTCCCATATACAGCGTCCCATCAGCTTATCCAACTATATCTTCGAACTTCCGCGCGCCGTGGTTTTTAACAAATAAGACACCGAGACGGACATCGTTTCAGCACAGGGCAAAGTATCATACTATCGTACTATCGAGTTCGACGAAGAGAATAAAAAAAAAACCGGGAAAAACCCGCGGCGTTCCATCGCGTAGCTTCCTCCGACGATGACGGACCGCGGTAACGTATGATAGCGAGGAAAAAACAAAGACATTAGCCGCACACATAGCCCAGCCGCGTAGGGGGTTCCCGTCTTCCGCGGGGGTGAGCGTTAATGTCCGCGTACTCTCGCGCGCGATCGAATATGCGCGAGCGTACCATCCGGCCCGCGTGGACCGCGAGGAAGGGAACGCGTTGGTGGGAAGATCTCCGCCTATGATGGACCCCTACTCCACCGGCGGGTAAACGCCCCACGGATACGCCCCAGGAACGAGCCCGGCGTGGGCGGCAGGGGATGCTCTCCTCTCTCCTTCTCTCTCCGGGCGAGACGAATCGTTTCGGGACATTCCACCTACTGACCGAGACTCTCCGGCTCGTCGAGACGAGTGATTGTTCCGGAGCGATCCGATTGATTCGACGTTGCCGAAAACAGCAACGTCGAACCGGCGAACCGGAGGAACGATTGTCGGTCGATTAGAATCCTGGATAAGTACCGCGCGGAGAAGACGGTTCGCTGATGCGAGACGCATCCGCGAAGTTTTGATACTATTTTGATACTATTTCTTAAGGGGGGATCGGAAGTTTGTATAGTCAAATTGAAAGCAAAAGCGAATTTATTTCAGGGAAGGAATAAATAGACAGGTTCTCCGTTTAGGTGTTATTTGTTACTATAGTTGAGATAGTACTACAGCCTTTTGGCCAAAAGTATAAGGCACCTATATTTTTTCATTTATCTGAAATTCTTTTACCTGTATTGTTTCCTATTGATTACCGGCATTATACATAAGTTTAAAGAGTTCTTGAAACAAAGAATAATTCAGAGCAAGTGCCATAAATTTTTTAGTTTTCAGAAAAAAATATAGGTGCTTTATACTTTTGGCCAAGGCTGTATTATGCTTTAGAAAATTAATTTGTAATACAAAATTTATTAAAGATATAGGAGTCATTATATAAATAATGCGACATGTAAATTATATAGCCAATTTTGACGCGTGTAACGATGCGAAAAATCGTAAGGCAAGAAATTAAACCTGTAATTCTATACATTTAGTTTCAATACTAGGTACTTTGAAGTTCCTGAAATTTTGATGCTACTTTGACACTTGATGTGACAGCTAATGAAAACCTTGATGATATTAAACTTCGTAAGTCCTCTAAGGGAAATATGAGACATCGTTGGGGTCAAAGTAGGGGAGCAAACTGTAGCATTATAACTGAACCTATCTTGGTATCTCCTGCTATATTGTAAAGAATTAAAGGACATAGGATCAAAATTTCGACTCGGGGTATCTTGCGTGACGAATCTGCGGCGACGACAAATTTCTTTTTTTCCAGCGCGGAAGCTGAGTCAGTGCACTTGCGTTCGTTCGACAGATACAATCAATAAAGTTCTTTTACAATGACAATATACACATGTCTCATTTTTATATAACTAGAACACTACATAAGCGCGCGCTACGCGCGCGCCACTTTTTAAATTTTTATATGTATATGATGCATATGCATAACAAACACCAGCAAACACAAAAATATAACAGCTACATTGCCGTAATATAACAGAATGTCTGTCTCTTATACACATCTAGATGTGTATAAGAGACAGCCATTCTTTCCATGCGGTAGTATGGATATATAATTACTTTGATGGTCCAACATAATTATTTTCAGATCTGTATCTGACTGAATCGTTTAATACTT
>NJRQ01000246.1:70000-88488 GCA_003063805.1 Aphaenogaster ashmeadi | reverse complement strand
CCTTACTATCATTAATATTTAGTATTAAATTTATATCCTCAAAAACTAAATTCTGCAATATTATTAAATTAATATAGTAATAGCAACGAAAAAATGTTCAAGTACAGAAAAACTGAGATCAGAAAGTACTAGTAAAAAAATAAAATAATAATAATAATTTTTTTTTAAAGGAGGCAGGAGTTTTCTTTTTCGGTTATACAATACTTTAGAAAAAGTTATCGAACTGAAGATATTTTTCTTCTCAAAATGTAATGTATAAGCGATCCAAACTAAACTTAAATAAATATAATTACGCGGTATATTGCAGAATATTTTGCGGCTCGATCGAAATCGGAGGGACACTATTTTTCTGTGTACCAAGTAAACACAATTAGTGAATATTCAGGGACAATAAAATCGACGTTTGCCCAAAATAAATCATCGCGCGTACAGTTGAGTGTCTCGAGAATCATTAGAAACGGGGAAAATGGCGTGCGTCCAGTTGCGAGAGACGGAACTTCCGGGGATTCGAGCCGTAGGCGAAATTGTATTGGAGGCCAGACGGAAAGGTATCAGGGCCGAGAAAGAAAGACGATTCGTTCATATGTACGTATATATACGTGCTACAGTGGGTACCTACTCGCTATGGGTATTGGATTGGATTGGATTGCCGCGTCAGCAGTACAAACACTCAAAACCTCGATGTGGGTCGGCCTCTCCCGTTCCTGTTTCAAACTGAAATTACACTTTCCCGTCCACCACGTTCGACCTGCCACAATATATAGCTGCGATTCCCCCCTTGGCTGCATCTTTTGTCTATATTGAGCTTATAAATGATATTCGCAAGCCTACCCCTTATCTCTCGATTCTTCAACGATGGCCTAGTCTTTACCGTTTTTATCGTTTTATCTAGCCTTATGCGAGGTCGCTTTACTTTACGGTTTCTACTTCAGGTTTACGAGTTTTTATCTTTTTTTATAAATAAAGCGGATTTTTATTTCACGACTTTTTGTTGGGATCGAAAAAGAAACACGTTTACTTTGTGCACGTAAAGTAAACATTCCAAGTGACTTAGATAATTACGAAAATTACAATGCCAAATTTCTCGGAAATCGTCCGTCATATTATTTTTAAAATGTTTCTTCAGTCATGTTCAAAGTAAATGCGGACGTAATGTGCCAAAAACTTTAAGTCGCTTTCGATGGAAATAATGATTAAAGCGCATATATTCACTAAAAAAGCGGAACTTTCCGATTAATACTTTAGCGAATCAAATACAGACTGATTAAGTAAACTAATTCGAGAAGTGTAAGAAATGTATTACATTCCCAAATAAGTAGAAATAAGCCTTATTCGATCGGGATCTTTGTGCTTAATAATATTTCTGCATAAATCTATATGCATTTTCCAACTCTTTAAACTGCGCGCCGATTATTTGTCAGTCTTGAAACGCAATCTTAAGCTGAAGCTGGAATAGTAATATCAGAAATTAAATTGATAATCAATTTAATAATAATGATGCTGATAAGCATCTTGAAACATTGCAAAGAATTTATTGCGAAAAAATCAAGGCTCATTTTTACTTATTTGTGTTATTCATATATCGGTCTAATTTCACTTATTATTATTATATTCCATTTCTATAAAATAATTTACTCATAAAAAAGCAAAGTCAGAATCGTGAAAGATAATTAATTTATTGCTATATTAATTATTTTCAAAAAAGCACTAATCTCTCTAATCATCATGAACACTAATTTTCGGGTTGACTGGCTAAACCTTGACCTCCGTTCTTTTTTTAGAAATCGCCAACCTTTCCCTTCATGTGCACATTATTCCTATGAAAACAGTTCTCTCCCGATGTTATATGCTTATGGTGGGTGTAGGTAAATATTGTACAACACGTGTAAGTAAAAGGCATAGACTATATAAACGCGTTCTCCTCCTTCTCTCCACCTTGTCCTCCTTTTATTCAGAAGCATGATGAGCATCTCTTATCGATGGGAGACGTGGACAAGCTGAATGGAATTTTTCAATTTTCCATCGTATACAATGGACAAATTATCGAATTGTAATTCTTAGCCACGAATTTGCGCCTTATCCAAGAAAGCAAGAAAATAAAGATCAAGTTATGTTTGATCATTCAATAAATTTACTTTGTCGTTTAATCGGGTTTATCGAGCTTCAGTTTCAAATGTGTCTACTTTATAAAAAAAGAAATTATTTAGTCAGCAGAGGCAGAGTCTGGTAGAAATATTTTGACGCCAAGCGCGTGGGGTACAGAATGAGACCAATCGATGCAACAATCAGTTCTGTCAATCGATTTAAGGGCAATATTGTGTGCAAAAACACCCCGCTCAAAATTCATTGAGTTAGAAGGCATCACTGATGATGCTGCAATTGCGGTGATTACGCTGCTTGTAATACGTAATAATTATCAACTTGCTAATTTTAAACCTTCTTACTCAGAATCCGATCGGCGAAGCTTACGCGCAACGCTAAGAAGAAAGTAAAAGAGGCGATGGAAGGGGGGCAAGGGGGAGAGCTCGCATCTACGAGCTACCTGGTTGCAAGAACAATGCGTACACGTTCTCCCCCATAAAACTCAGCACCCAATGGTACAAGATGGCGCCACCACCAGGCCAAAGTACCACTCGGGCGATTTCCGGTGGCTTTGTTCCGCCCACCACTCTTGCGGGGCACGGAGCGGGAGAAGACGAAGAGGAAGGGGGGGAGGATCGATGGAACCCGGTGGCTGAAGGCGCGCCTTTGAGGCAACCGCGTGCTCGCGATGCGTGTGCGCAAAATATAAAAAGGCTTTTCCTCTATGAAGCCAGTTAGTCAGGCAGGCAGTAATTTTTCCGCCGCGCTTCTCGCCGCGTCGCCTCCCCCGTCCCTCTCTTCTCAAGTTATTCGAGCCACCCTCTTGCTTCGGGGTAATATTTCATCATCTCCTTCTTCGCCTTCATCTTGATCTTCAACTTTATTTTCATCTCTGTTTTCATCTGCAACTTTATCTTCATCGTCTTCACTATCTTCGCCGTTATCTTTATCCTCATCTTCATTTTCATCATTATCATCTTCTTCGATTTCGTTTCCATTTTTGTCTTCATCCTTACCATCATCATCGTCTTCGTCTCCGTTTTTATCTTCGTCTTCATCTTCATCACCTTAATCTTCGTCTTTAGCTTCGTTCCCCCCTTCCGCATTTTCTCCCCATTCTTTCGTACAAGTATTCGTACAGACCTTTGCGTCGCGGAGAAGAAACGAACCTGCTGCAACTCCAAGTTCTCCACTTTCTTATTTCTTCCATCCCCACTTCCGCCTCCCCCTAGCCGGCGGCGGTAATGGAGGCTCTCGAAGGCGGCTCTTCTAGCGCCTCGACGAGCCGGTCGGCGAAACGAAACGGAATGAAACGAAATGAGACGAGACGAGAAACGAGGCGGCATTTACTCCCAACGATTCGCAAAGTTCCTCTTCGCTTCCTCTTTATTTCCTCTCTTTTCCTTCCCTCTCTCCTCGTGTGTTTTTGATCCGCTCGAGGAAAGAATGTAACTCATTATCAGCACGCACATGCGTGCTTCCTTTCAGGGGTATTTATTTAGTTTATTAAAATGGCTGGATATATTAAATTTAATTCATTCACAGCTACATCATGACGAATTTAGAAAGTTAACTTTTCTTTAACGAGAAAGTCATTGCAGCGCCAGTGATTTCTAAATTATTAGCGGTTAGAAACGAAGCGCTTTTCGCGAATTAAGCTTCATATATTGAATTCGTTAAAAGATACGTTAAAAAAATAAAGAGAAATATGAAACATAATATAATCTCGTTCGCAATCGTCAACTAATCTTAGCACAGACAATATCTCGTAGAACAGTACGAAATTGATCTATGCCATATAAAAAAATTTCATATTTTGTAAAGATACACGAAATTAATGGAGGCCATGCTGTGTAAAATGTTACCGTATTCTTTAGCTGTATTGTTTATTCTTTAACTACAAGTATATCGGTCCACTCGTTGCGAAAATCACGTGTCAATTTTAGAACGAAATCACGAGCCCAGCGTGATGGGCGCGATTGAAATTACGTTGACCGAAGCATCCTATATAGGCGCATGTTTATTTCGATAGACGACAATCCGACGGTAACAATTTCAAAACCGTATCTGCTAAATGTTCGGCCGTTTGTCGAAACAATTCAATCTACGCCTCGATGAGCTTTGGGAATCAGCGAAACCGAAACTCGAGTGCGGAAAAGCTCCGATTTCCAACCGGCTCGTGAGTATTCAGCAGAGCTTTCCAATTGGCGTTTCGATATCGATGACTGGACGAGTCCCGCGGTGGCACGAAAGAGACGGACGGAGAAGCCACTCGTTCCCGTTCGTTTCTGTGTGACCGATTCTATCTACATTTAACGACCGCTTTACTGCAGGCGTCCGTTAAAGCGGAAATACGCGTAATTATCATGTCCTCTGCGTCTGGATCCGAATGTACGGATTTTGTATCTATTTAGGTAAAATGACTCTAAATCCCAAAGAGTGTGTCCACTTCAACTATAGCTACTGCTATTCGTGTGATTCAACGGGCGCCTTACAGGCGTGCATTGCGTAATACCGCCAATAAACATAATGTATTAGAATAACCGGATATTACATATACTTTCCTCTCTCTTTCAGTTATAAAAGTATTAGATTAATGCAGAAGGTTTGTCGCTGTTCTATCAAGCTTTGTATTGGATAAAGTTAGAAAACCGGTGCTCTTTGAAAAGGGTATTGAGAAATTTTCTTCTAGATAAAAAAAGAGTAAATATTGAAACTCGTAGCGGCAACTTTGCTGAAAGGAGGAGGGTCCCTAAGGCCGGTTTTTGGCACCCTCTGAAATTAATCCGAAAATATCAGAAACGTTATATTTTTGTAAGAACTATTGAACTAAAGTGATTTTAGTCTAAACGGACATACTTTGGTGTCTGTTTATACTATAATTTTAATTAATCCCATTTTTACCACCAACGCGCTCTTATGTCACCTACATATCATCTCCTTACATTTGTGTGGCTATAAAAGAGTCACGCCAATCAAGAATTAGTTCCGGTAAAGACATTCGAATTACTGCAAGTTTACCTTCAAATGAGAATGTGAACTGGGACTGAAGACGCTGAAGAAGCTTGTAGAGAGCAGTATGAGTTTAAAAAAAACGTATATTGCCAAATATCTACACAAATCGTGTTTTCGTAGTTTCGAGCGCGCGCGCCCACACGTAAATACACGCACACACACAAATGTAAGGAGATGATATGTAGGTGACATAAAATCGCGTTGGTGGTAAAAATGGGATTAATTAGAATTATAGTATAAACAAGCATCAAAGTATGTCCGTTTAGACTAAAATCACTTTATTTCAATAGTTCTTAGAAAAATATAACGTTTCTGATATTTTCGGATCAATTTCAGAGGGTGCCAAAAACCGGCCTTAGGGACCCTCCTCCTTTTATTTTCAACTTTATTTGACAAGTATGACAAATCTTTTGCAACAAACCTAATATCTTACGCACATTAGCAACAGCATTTTAACTCTATCGTTCCCATTGCAGCCATATAGCTACACGGAAAGAATAGTTTTGTTGAAATGTCTAAAAATTTGGCCAGATACAGATCTGAAAATAATTTTATTGGGTCACCAAAGTAATTATGTAGGACGCCCAAAATAGTTGCTAGAATATCAAAACTTTTTGCAGGATTATCATCATGCTTGAGTGTCCTACACAGTTACTTTTGATGTTACTAACAAAATTATTTTCAGGATTGTATTTGGCCAAATTTTTAGATACTTCAGCAAAATCGTTCTTTCCGTGTACGTATTATAAAATAAAATATTACTGCACGGTTTTGCTAAAGTATCTAAAAATTTAGCTAGATACAGATCTGAAAATTTTGTGGGTAAATAAACCATCAAAATAATTATACAGGATGCTCGAGCATAATGATAATGCTGCAAAAAGTTTTAACATTCAACAATTTGCTTGAGTATCCAATATAATTATTTTGATGGTTCAATAAAATTATTTTCAGATTTGTAGCTAAATTTTTAGATACTTCGACAAAATCGCCTTTCTTTCCGTGTGCAGTCTATATTTTCAAGTAATCTATATTTGTGAATATATATTCGCTGGTTATATGGATGGTCGTACAGATTTTACACTTGTATAAATAGTACGTATTTTGATGTGTATTTAAAAACTACTTACCCCTTATCTACAATGCGTATTTAAGGCGTTAAGATTTAAGAAATTGACCAATCACAGTCGTATATGAGGAGAATAAACGACTGCGATTGGTCAATTTCTTAAGTCTTAACGCCTTAAATACGCATTGTAGACAAGGGGTCAGTAACATAGAGTATCATCGTCTTCCATTTACAGTTCGGTGATAAAAGTTATCATAAATACAATAGAAGCTTGGAGAATTATAACTTTCTTGAGATATTGTGGATTTACCAAGGATTTACCAAAGATTAAAAAAGAAGGTTTTCATATAACAAATTGTAATTGCAAATTATTATACATAGTTGCAGTACAAAAAATAATACGTAGAAAAGTCTTTAAATCTTTCCAAAATATCAAAATATTTTTATGAATAGCTTATTTGTCATGTAATGTGCACAAAAATACAGAGAAATATTTTTCCTGTAGCTGTTAAATAATTTGGGAATCATGTTGCACGAGATGTTTAAACAAGATTCATTTTTGCACTTTCGAGAAGAGCTATTAAAACTTCCTCTGCTGTTGATCAACGAAGTCTTTTCCAACTGTAAAACTGTAAAGATTGGATCGCGAAGCTTTCTATATCTCGAAATTGGAGTGCACATAGAGCACGCGTAAGGAGGCACTTGGCGTGTATATCCACGTGTCTACGTATTATTAAAGCTACAGAAATTTCGACGATTTGGGAGTTTCGTCGATTCGGCTTAGCGACGCGACGCGGTTTTGCGAGCGCGAGCATTTCTATTCCCGAACGTTTTTACCTTCGCCGTCGCGACGCGAAGCATTCGAGGGACGGCAAGCGAGGGGATGAGTGAGGGCAGGGCTAGGGCAGAGCAGAGGCAGAGAAGCGAGACAAAAAGAGGGAAGATCGGAGAAGGAGGAACACTTGACCCTCTGCTTGGCTGCCTGCCG
Organism: Aphaenogaster ashmeadi; assembly: GCA_003063805.1. Classification (NCBI taxonomy): domain Eukaryota; kingdom Metazoa; phylum Arthropoda; class Insecta; order Hymenoptera; family Formicidae; genus Aphaenogaster; species Aphaenogaster ashmeadi. Next base: position 81,334 of record NJRQ01000246.1, on the reverse strand, counting down.
CACACAGCTGATCCCGATGCTGCGCCAGCGAATCCCCGGTCGTGCGACGTGCGTTAATAAACGTATCGAGAGTGTGTTGGTAACTTTATCGTCCGTGCTCTCTTCCCGTTTCTCTCTTCTACTGTTCCTTTCTGCTATACTTCTCTCCAACTAATTCCTCCTCCTTATCGCTTCCTCCTTTTCTCTCTTTGCCGTCCTCGACGTTTTCCGTTCCGTCTCCCTGCGAGTATTCTTACTCCTACTCGAAGTTCTCCGCAGTCGTCGATTCGCACGACTCCTCTTTCCCAACTTCGTTCCCTCAGCTTTTCTGTCTCTCGTTACGTAAATCGTCCTATCTTCGTTTCGAATTCGGTAATCAGTTCGCAAGCTGTAACGTGCAACACGCACGTTCACATCCTGCGCGGTCTGTTCCTTATTCTGAGAGCCTGCGATAGATTGTGTGTTTAAACAATTTTTAGATTTTTAACACTAGAACTACCAAAGCAGTCAAAATGACGAATTTGTAATTTTTTTATTTCTCAAATTTATAACAGTGCATTTTCTGAAATTTCCTATAAAAGTTGCTTTTATAAAAAGGGATGAAGGGAACAAGTAAAAATTGACCTTAATCATTTACATATTGCAATAAAAGCAATTTTCATGGGAAATCTTAGAAAATGCACTGTTATAAATTTGAGAAAAAAACTATTATTTAAGTAAATACTACTATTTAATTACACTATATATAGTATATTTAAATAGTAGTACATACTATATATAGTATACTTAAATAGTAGTACATACTATATATAGTATACTTAAATAGTAGAAATTAGTTATTAGTAGATCTAGTGTTAAAACTTTGGGGAATCACTAATCATAAAGAACTCTGAAAAATTTAAAAAAATTTAAAAATATCTTCCGTTTATAGGAATACATAAAAGCATTCTAATATTCACGTAGTCTAAAAATATAGAAAAAATATCGAAATCATGCATTATTGTAATTTAATAATCAAACTATTTCAACTGTTTAATTTAAATTTTAATTTAATTTAAATTTATAATTATTTGAATTTAATACGATTGAGAATTTAATATCTAACTACATGTGAAACGTACTTGCAATACGAGAAATGATTGTCTCGGAGTACAACGGATTTTATTACGAGTGCACTACAATTTTCAATGAGAGAAACATTGTAAACATCAGGATCAGAAAACAGTCGCACACGCCGCCTCCGCGTTCCCCAAATTCCGCGGTTCTTCCATCCGCCCTCTCGTTTCATCTCGCGCTGCGTGCGCACGCACCCCCGGAATGTATTATGCGTGCACGTAGACAGATATACGCGTACACCCCTACACCCTCGTGATCGACGCACATTTATAGGGGAGCAACGGGAGAAAGAGCGGCCGACGCGCGAGTAACGTGTTGACTCTCGCGATCGTGTGCTCCTAATTTATTTACCATTTTACAGGGGAAGTCGGATTTTTTCAATCGTCAGTCACGGTTAGGTATTCGATCTCTCCTAATATCGGGGATGCTCGAACTTGATCGAGTACGAGTACTATTATTTATTCGGGATCGATTGTCGGGAATGGAGATAATATATAAAATTATGTACGTGCGGGAAGGAAACAACCGCTAGAAAGCACACTGAGAGAAAAATGTATGATATTTGGTACTATAATGACATAATAAATGATTATTAGTTAGGAATATCATTTTTATAGTAAGTGTTACCATTTATGTTGGTGACAATTACGATATAGAGGTATAGTATAAGTGACCCATGTAAAATTTTTACCAATAATTATAATCATTTGAAGTAAAAATATAGTAAGATAGAATATATGGAATGGTAAGAGAAATTAACCATTTTAAATAGTCAATATAATTGAAATATTTGGTAAATATTGGTAAGGTAACTATAATATAACTATAATTCTTAGCATGCTTTACTATACACATGGTAATAATAACAAAGGAAATATGATGACTATAATCTGCGTTCACTCTGCTATATGTTGCATGTTTAAATGAACTATAAAAATATGTTTGAGGCCAAAACTAATATAAAATATAGTGAGATTATTGTTATTCCAACCATTTTTTTCTCCCAGTGCAATGATTTTGTTTTTACTTTGCACGATTTTGTTTTTAATACTCTTCTAAAACGGCTGCGACGGCAAAACTACATTTCGCTGTCGGTTCTATTCTACGCGAATATCTCGGGGGGCGACGACTCGATTCGCTCATCTTTCGCGTGTCTGGCCGGACACGCCGAGCTGCGAAACCGAGCTCGCTGGCAAACGTGAAAGAGACACAACTCGGTGGCAGTCGTGTCAGAGGCGACCAATAAATTTATCGAGCGGGTGTTGGCATGGAGACTGCCGGACAGAGCTCGGTTGGATGGCCCGGAGGGCGATGAGAGGGCACTCGAGAATCCTCCATGAGACCGTCACGGAGAAATTGGAGGCAGCCACGGCACCCACGGCACCCATGGCCCAGGAGAAGGGGGGAGAGAGAAGGGGGACGACGTGTTCGAAGGTAAACTGTACGTAGGTGCGCGGAAGTAAGAGAGAGACAGCGAGGGCCGCCCGAGCGGAAGTGGGACGAGGAGGAAGAGGAGGAAGGATATCGATTCCTCGCGGTGATCCAATCAACGATGGCGCCTTATCTGGCGCCTTTACTGCCGCTATAACTTATCTCCCGTTGGTGATATGATATGTTCACGTTTGGTGCCACGCAAATAATTTTTAGCAGTAGCAGTAGGCCTGCATAATTTAATAGACTCGTAAGTTGCAAGATTTAACGCTCGAGCGACAACGCACGGAATGCTTATTATATCAAACACGAATGTATATTAATCTAAATTAATTTAAATATAAAATTTATTAGTTTATAAATTATACAGTGACTGACATAGTTCAAAGTAGCAAGATAACTGCCTCTCCTAAATTTTGAAGTAACTGTAATAGCGTCCCGATAGTTCGAATTAGGATAGGATCAGCATAGACTATTCGCGGAACACCATGGAACAATATTATTTTATAAAACAAGAGAAGTCTCGTAAAATTCCAGGCAACCAGAAAATCAGACTAAAATATTAAATGAATTGAAACTCTAAACTAAACTAAAACTATGTAAACCAAACTAAAGAGAAACAAGATTAAGGTTTAAAAGATTTGTAACAAGTTTATTTTTGTCACCTAAACGTTAACGTTAAATAACATTTAGCAGAGATATTGATCCGTTCGGTATCAATGAGAATGATTCAATTTCCAACTGAAAAGTGAGTACTTTACGAGATATTTTATTCTGACGTATTCCGTGAAATATCAAATATCACATAAATTCGCTTTTCGATAATTTCGCCGTAACATTTATTAGTTTATAAATTATATAGTGACTGATATAGTTCGAAGTAACAAGATGATTGCCTCTCCTAAATTTTGAAGCCTAGCTGCAATAGCGTCCCGATAGAGGATAGGATCAGCATAGACTATTCGCGGAATACCACGGAACAATATTATTTTCTAAAACAAGGGAAGTCTCGTAAAATTCGAGGCAAGCAGAGAATCAGACTAGAATAAAACGAACTGAAACTCTAAACTAAACTAAAACTATGTAAACCAAACTAGAAACAAGATTAAACTTTAAAAGATTTGTAACAGGTTTATTTTTGTCACCTGCACGTTAAATAACATTTAACAAAGGTATTGATTCGTTTGACATCAGCGAGAATGATTAAATTTCCAACTGAAAAGTGAATACTTCACGAGATATTTTGTTCTGACGTATTCTGTGAAATATCAAATATCACGTAAATTCGCTTTTCGATGATTTCGCCTTATAACATTTATACGCAGAATTACGGGAGACGGCGGCTCCCAATTTATGCTTCGCGCATTTATACCGCGGAGCCAATATTTTCGTTGTTTATGGCAGAGCAAAGCGAATATCGGAAAAATCCGGGGAACACGGGAGTAGCAGAGGGGAGGAAAAGGAAGAGAGAAAAATATATTTCCCATAGTTAGCTACTTGCCCGCTCTCCAGATCGAGCCGATTGCGTCGTTCAAATCTCGCTGTCGTTGTATCGGTTTTTAACGTAATGGCGTCCGGGAAAAAAATGCGATGCGCTCTTTCACGAAAACTAGAATCCATTGTGAGGAACGTGATAACGTACAATCAAAAGAATGCGTAATTAATTAAGCAGACGAATAGGCTCACAATCTTTTTTTGGATTAATTTCATACTTGAGGCTGCGACAGAGGGAAATCGTGTGTACCATGAACGTAAACTTCTAGATTAAATCAGAATTTTTATCATTCACAAATTAAGAAAACGATGTAGTCCGTATATCCTGACAGAAGGGGCAAACGGACATTACGGCTTTTGATCATTATTTTCGCATCGAATGCATCGGAAGCATAGATTTTCCCCACTGAAGTCACTCCACGTGATACCACTTGAAACATTCAGTGCTGGACTCCACTCTTCACCGTTGATGTAGCACTGCTGGTAGAATGCACAAAATTCTGATTGGCATTGTAAATTTCGGCTCATTTTTTAATCTCTTTTCTATTTTTCTTTTCCCTTTTATCCATTTGCTTTTTGTTCCCGTACTCCTTTTTTTGTCTCGAATCTCTAAAGTAAACCCTTCCGATGTTAAAATTCTCAATGCAAACGTGTCGAGCAAACGTTTCGAGGAATAGTCAAGCAAATATCTTCATTTGGAAAAAAAAATGTGAAAGTTCTCGCACCTGAAGTAGACCGTATTGGGTACAGTTACTACAAGAGAGACTTCTCTATCCCGAGGATCGCGATTAGGTGATATCTGATCCTATACATGATCGCTTCGTAAAGTAAACGAGAAGGGCACGCGGACGGAACGAGACTGAAGAGTCGCAGGGACGGCGCGGAGGATCCCGAAGAGCAGGAAGAGCGTCGCGAAGGTGGCTGTCCGATAAAAGAGGAAACCGATGGAGAAAGGAACAAGGAAAGGTATATTGGCGGAACGTAACGAAAAAGAGGTGTACGATGGCCGTGCGATAAAAAGAGAGGAGAGCGGCGGGAGAGACGAGGAGAGAAAGTGAAAAGGAAAGAGAGGCAGAAAGACAAGACGTCCGTACAGGAACGAGTACGTTGAAGAAGAGGAAGAGGAAGAGAATGGTCCTTGTGCAGCAAGGACCCCAGGATACCGGCAAGGAGTATCCTAGAATTGTCGAGGATGCTTCACTCCCATCGCCCTCTTTTTCGTGCCCCCTTCTACGGTCCCCCGTTCCCTCTTCCTTCCTCCTTCCTTTATATCTCTCTTTCCAGGTTGTAAATATGCCTCACCCTGTCCCATCAGGATTTATTCCTCGCAAAGGGAATCGTCGTCTTCTACAAACGCTACACCGCCGAGGGGGTACCGACATCGGGGCGTCCCTTCTCCCTCACTCTAACGGACTTAGGCGTGGCTCGTTTCCTCTTCCTTTCTCTTCCACCCTCGTTTTATGCGCCGCAAGACTTTGGTACGGATTGCGAAATCAAGGGCTCTCCGAAAAGCCTAAAGTAGTTGACGAGTAGGAAGTGCGTGCAGAGGTCTCGGCTTCATCCGCGCGAAACATTCGTTTTTCATTTTTAAAAAGTCATTTCTTTGCCTCTTCCTGACAATTTTTAAGAGAATGCTGACAACATTTGACTCGTTAATGCTCGGTACCTCTGTGAGGACGAGCACCACCATAGAAATGCCGGAAACGTAGGTAGAAGGTAGCAGGATCCACTTTCGAAGATTCCGCATTCGGCCAATAAAATGCGGCCTATCACACACGTGATCGTTAGTCAAGTTCTCGAAGATACGAAACTGGATCCTTGAGGAATGGGACGATAGGTCAACAAGTCGAAGCGACCGAAGTTCGAGCGGAGAACCGAACTGAAGAGGTCTTCACCTAGCCATGGACTTCGAGAAACCCGATACGATTTGCGAGATTCCGAACGTATCATAGATCCCAAAATTTTTTCAAGTGTGTATTTATACGGCATTTCACGCTTCCGATGATGAGAAGGAGGCCAAAAGACACCGGCGATCTCATGCATAGAAGTAATATCGTTAGAAAGTCATTAGCGTCAAGTTTAAACGTGTCGAAGCGAAAAATTTAACAGCGTTTGGGAAAAGCATCTCGTTACTCTAAATACTTCTTGAAGTAAACTTAATTGTTAAAAATAAATTCTCTTTTTATGATGGCGCGCGACTTTTGACTCACCCTACGTGCGTTCTTATTACGGGAAATGGATTTTAAAGCCACCGAGAGGAACGGTATTGTTCGGACAGTCTTTACGTAAAAAATCGCTCACCGTGGCGGCGCCTACGAAAATCCGATTCGCCGGATGATCCTCACCGTTTGCTATGGGAGGGCACAATAGAGGAGATTGAGAGAGTGGTGAAAACTGAAGAGGGGGCGGGAGAAAAGGGAAAGAAGTCCCGAATTCTTATCCACAATCCTTGTTCCCTCACTTCGCGCGGAAATGAGGTGGAAAACCGCACCCTCCTGGGATCGACTCACCTTTTCTTTACTTTCCACGAGGATACTAACGTCGGATTTCGAGCACTACTGCGGTTCCCCGATATTTCAAACGTGTCCGAATCACGGAGCGAGTTCTCGAGGCAGCCAAGCACGAGGAAATTGTACCAAACTGCAAATGAAAGGGAACGTTCACGGAGCCGAGATTCCGCCCGCGAGAAAAAGGAAGAACATTGAAGATGGAATGCTGGAACGGCGAGGCCACGTTTTTAGAAGAAAATATTATTAGTTCTTTTAGCGAGAGACACGCATATAAAACTCGGAAAATTGGTGATTGCATTGTTCAATAATACACAAATCTTTTTATGAAAAATGAAATCAATTTTGGCAAGGCAAAGTCTTTTAATGACCATTTTTGAAGGAAGCATTTCCGGGCGTACGTTGGCCGGAACTTTTTGTTATTCAAAATGAAATTTCCTATTTCGAGTTCGGACTAGTGTCCTCTCGTTTAGTTATACCCTGTAGAGTTTTTATCGTGGAAACGAGTGCGCGTACCGAGGGGCGCGAGAGCTCGTCGACATTTTTGAATTAATCTCATTCGACTGCTCCCTTTATGCGGCGGCTCTCCCTTATATATATCCCGTGGCGAGTCGTTCCTAGCCGCTTCCTGGCCTCAAGGTTAATTGGAACGAAAGCGAAAAAGGAAAGAGCATGGTCGAAGAAAATAGGGGATGCTGCAGAGGCGGTTTTCGACGGCGACAAGTTTTCTTATGATCAACGAATGAATTTTCTATCAACTCACTTGTCAGTACATAAAACTTACGAGATTTTTGTAAACGGATTCTAACGCTGCTAGCCACGAGAGAATCGCTAAAAAATTAAGTAATCAAAAACTCTCGCGTGTTCGAGGCAAATAATTAATAAATATTAAATTGGCAGTTTTAAACGAGTTGGTTTGATATTTTTCTCAGTTATCAGATATTAATGCATTAAATACGTACAAAGTTTTGTCTAAAAAACGTTTTGTATATCAATATTATTGCAACATTTGAAATGTCTTTTTATATTACTTTTATAATATTTTTGATATTACTTATATTATTTTTATATCACTTTCTTATAATCTTTTTCATACTTTTTTCGTTATTTTCAAACATATCTCCGTATCACTCAATATCACGCGATTCTAACTTTTATTTCTAGCTTCAGAAACATAGGTAGGAATTATGTATCTGCTTTTTCAATAACTATATGTGTTTCGATATGACTCATATAAAAATGTTATATGAATGAGCGGTGAGCCTTTCCGAAATTTCTTGTCTTTTAAAGTAAAAATGACAAATCACAAATAACCGAATAGTCGCTTTAAGATAGAAAGACTTTCCTGATCATGTTCACGAAATAACAGGTTAAAGACAAACAATAGATTAAGATAGAAAGCGATTAATACCGTTGTCGCATCCAGTTTGTCCTTACAATGATTATAGTATCGCGACGTTCGTCCTGTCCCGGAGCCTCGGGATATCATGAAGAAGCGAGGGTCGCGAGAGAATAAAGAGAAGGAAATTAGGGTGCGGAACAGGTGTACCGCTTGATCTAGAAGCAGGGTTGTCCTTTCATATAGTCTCTCGGATATACGGACCATTTACCTTTATGCGGTATTACGCGCGAAGAAGCGAGAGGAAAGGCCCATTCTCGTGAACCGGCTGAATGAAACGCAATCTCGGTCTCCCCCCACGAAACTGCAACCTGCGGCCTCTCGTCACAAGTAAACTACAGCAAACTATATAGTAAACAGCCAATTATCGAAGACATTCGTTTCTTCGAGTCAGGTCACATCAGGAGATGTAATTCGAGACGACGCTGTAAGCGAAACCGACGTGACGAAGAATTGCACGTCGCGATACGATGAATCTGGCAGGATTGGGTGAATTTTCTCGAATGAAAAATTCAAGTTTGACATTTCCGAACGATGGAAAGCTTCGAATTCCCGTTGCCTCACCGCGGTATTAATTACAAATAAATTAAATTACTGAGAGATGTCGCATAAGATTATTTCTTTGCGCGACATACGTCGAAATAAATTAATCTTTCCGCATGCCACTCAAAGTAGAGACCGAACTATTTTGCGAATCCCAAAATTTCAAATTAATTTCAAGCTAATTTTAAGCTAATTTCAAGCCGAGAACTACCAATTTTATTATATAGTTGGTGCAAAAGGTTGTTATAAAGTTCGTCAAATAAAGTTAAAAATAAAATTTCAAAACAAAATTGCCGCCACGGATTTCAATATACTCTTTTCTTTTCATCTAGAAGGAAATTTCTCAATGTCTTTTTCAAAGAGCACCGGTTTTCTAACTTTATCCATACAAAGCTTAATAAAAAAGCGACAAGTCTTTTTAACCAATCTAATAGAATTTTTACCGAGGGTTTGTTTTGAATGAACAAACTCCAAAAAAGGGATCCTTGTTCCGCTCGTGGTCACAGGACAAAACTTTAAAAGACTTTAATTTTCGATTAGCCGCTGGAAACTGACCCTTCACGGCACACAAATCGAAATCGTGCGCCGATATCGGGACGCTCTAATAGAATTTCATGCTTATCGAGAATTGAACGTGTCAAGGGAACCGAATGGGTTGGGGGGGGGGCAGACGGGGGTCTTTTCTGCCGGACGCAAAGTTCGGTCAGGCGGGGAATTGATAATCAAAGCAACCCCGCTAAAGATCGATTGAAGTGGTCCGTTAGATTCAAACAGCATTCGACATCTCTTGTTATACAGCTAAATGTTATTATCTCGAATACGTAATCCCTAGGGTAAAAAAAAAGAGTATAGGAAATAGCAAATTAGCAGTTTTCTGCGATTGCGATTTTAAAGTGAATTTTTTACTCCGGGTAAATTTCACGTGAGAGATATTTCCACAAAAGCTGCTCCACATGTTTCCTAGCGCGAGAGCTAGCCGCATCGCGTTTCCAATTTTATCGATACTATTATACGTACAAATTATATTATTTCTCTCTGATTCACACCCAGAATTGCGCAGGAGCGTCTTGATAAAGTGACTGACTTTTTATCGCGCAAGTCTGGCAAATTGAAATAAAAAACTAGTTGCTTCATCAGAATATTTTCAGGCACATTTTGAAGTCGCGGCGAAATCACGGATGCCCTCTCTCCCTCCCCCTCATTGCAGGTCCTCGCGCACTCTTAAGCCGAAAGAATGTCATCTGTGACAGAGCAGAATAGAAGTAGTCGCACGTATCCTTAAGTGACAGCGGCGCTTCCACGCTAATGAGGCGCGGCGTAATTAGTGAGACTGTCTACCGGGTGGAGTCTTCACAAGAGGGCAGGATCCCTCTCGACGACCTGAGTCGCTCACTCACCCCTCCGTTCTTCACGTATCCTCGACCCGTACCGCGATGTCTTGTCGGTGCAGAGAAGGGAATTCGTTATCAGTTATCAAAAATAAAAGTTCAACTGTCGTTCTTCCGTGAAAAAAAAGAGCGAAAGAGAAATCTCCGGCATTCTCTGTATATCGAATCCAAATAGTAGCGCATAAAAAAACGCGATTATTATAAACTTCTGTTTCTGTGCCTACACGGAAATAACGATTTTGCTGAAGTATCTAAAGATTTTGCTGGATACAGATTTAAAATTAATTACGTCGGACCATCCAAATAATTATATTGAACGCTCAAGCTGGTCGCTGAAATGTCAAAACTGTTTGCAGCGTTATCATCGTGCTTGAGCGTTCTACATAATTATTTTGATGATTCAACACAATTATTGTCTGTATCTGGCCTAAATTTTATACAAATATCTAAAAATTTAGCTAGATACAAAGATCTGAAAATAATTATGTTAAACCATTAAAATAATTATATGACACTCAAACTGGTTGCTAGAATGTCAAAACTGTTTGTAGATTTATCATAATGCTTGAGCGTCCTACATAATGATTTTACTAGTCCAATATAATTATTTTCAGATTTGTGTCTAGCTAAATTTTGAGATACTTCGGCAAAACCTTTCTTTCTGTGTAAACCTAACATAACTGCAATGAGGGACCAAAAGTTTTAGAATGCAACAACTACAGAAAACGTCCTAACAAATTTTATTAAAAGATTCTTCCTGTTTAAGTATTGCAATATTTTCTACAATACGTATATTAATTTTTAATTTAATTGCACACACATATACACGTTACTTTTTATGAACCGCGATTTTTCCGCTCCTTGAATCGATTTCTTTTTTTTCACCAAAACGCACGTACATTTTTTCCCCGAGGAAAAGTAATTCGCGCGCGAGGAGTTAAGGAGATCAACAGTGCACTGTCGGTGCACGGCGATGCAAATTAGTTTTTATCGAAGCCATTCACACAGACACAGTTAATTCGCGTAAACAAAATAGCTGACCCCGGCTCTCAATGGACTCTGACGAATTTCACCGAGGGTTCGCGTACCCGATACGCGGTTACGGCGGATAGGTTTTGCGAAGGGGCGGGGGTGGAGGGCGGAAGGCCGATTTAGAGCACAATGCGACTCAATGCCGAGGAAATTAGCCGCGGCGCTGCCGGTGACGCCCGTCAACCCCATACCACCCGGAAAACAAGCTTCATGCCTTATGTCCCGCAGAAGCACGCCGCTCCGATATTATCACCCATCGACTAATTTATATCGCGTCAAATATCGTCGCCAATAACGATTGTCGAGATACGCCCCCGTTTCGGTATGACCCAAGTCAGAACTCGGTCTTCGATATAAATACACAGAATGTCCCAATAATTTCTATTATACAACCGTCATAGAGATGTCTATATTAAAAGCATCGATTTAAAAACCTGTGTGAAGT
>NJRQ01000245.1:301618-318074 GCA_003063805.1 Aphaenogaster ashmeadi | reverse complement strand
CTAGTTAATTTGGTCTCGTGCAAGAATTTCAGTAAAGTTTTAAACAGTATTGTAGCGACTCATTTACGTCTTATCAGGTATGAATTTTTATTGCATTAAGAAAATGTCTCACAAAATTATTTTAGTAACATCTGAAAATTTCTTTTTGGTGAAAGAATCTAAATTTTAAATGTAAAATTTTTTATATTAATTTTTAATATGTGTGTAATTGAAAAAAATAGTACATATTTTTTATTATTTGCACACGTACACACAAACAACACACACACACACATTTATTCTTAGATTAACGTTAATACAGTTTTCTTGGGTTTTAATGTGCCAACAGTTTACATATATTATCATCCCTACAGATTTGCTGACAATATTGAAAATATATACTCTTTCATGATGTTAATATTGATACTTCATTTTGGTATAGTATTTTGTCTAAGTGGCTTTCTATTTACTATTGTAAGTAAAGCAAAAGTGTGAAAAAATATTTTAATACACACATGTACGTTAATTTCTTCATTTTTTCTAATAGCTTGTACATTCCAGTTACTTACTAAAAGAAAAATGAATGAAGCTGTTGTTACACAAATACAATACTTGATAATCTTTTTTATTGTCTTATTGATGAATACTTTTGCCTATTGTGGTGCGGGAGAGCTCGTAATGGAACAAGTAAGTTATATAGTTATATAATAATGTATGTATTATACCAATAAGTGGTGTAAATTTAGTTTTTTACCTTGGAGAAAATAATTTTCATACGTAGGTATATTTTTAAAAATTATTGAAAAGTGTTTATCATATTGCCATTTGTTGTTAAACTTGATATCACATTGCTAAGAAAAAATATCGGAAATTTGTATCGTTACACGTTTGTATATGTTTAATGTAAAACAATAACTGTAATCATTAAAATGCGTTAAAGTTAAATAAGTTTGCTATTTCTATGTTTCTTCTATTTAAAGATAAGAAATTAATTATATCTCATAAATTTGTTCTGATATATTTTAATGGAAATCATTCATGTTGAAATGTCATAGACATTAATATATTCTGGCACATATATTTGTCAAGTGCAATGCAGTACATCGTGCTATTTGTGATCTTGAATGGCACAAATTGGAATCGAGAAAGGCAAAAAATCTTATTTTATTAATGGTACGAGCTAATCATCCTTTTCGCATCACTGCAGGAAAAATTGTTCCATTAACAATAGCTACTTTTTGCAGCGTAAGATTGTTTAGAATTTTTATATTTTAGTTTATAGATAAGTTATATGAGTACATATAATAATGACATTATGTTTATGTAATTAAATTTAGAAAAATATTTATACGCTTATTGAAACAACTATGATCAGTTAATATTCTGATTTCTATAACATATGTACATGAAGGTCAATGAAATCAACGAAATCTTTAAAACACTTTAATCAACATCTTTTGATTATCTCGTATTTTCTCTAAATAAAAGTAATTACTTTTAGATATTAAAGACATCATCTGGTTATATATCATTTTTATTGACAAAACATGGTTGAAGATCACACAATGATATATTAATATCTAATATTTACGAAAAAGTGGATGTGTTTATAATTAAATAATTACAATTAGACGACAATTGTATTTAGTAATTGTTATGTTGGAAATAAAATTTTGTTTTACGCGTATTGATGTTTGCTATTTATTATCAAGTATTTTATAATATAACGTTATTTTCACTGTTCACAGTAATAGTTCGGTGCGTAAAACTTTACATTATGTTTAAGAAAAGACAAATTATTAGTTTAAATTCCTCTTTAATGTTTATTTCTAAATAAAATTATATTCGATAATAATTTTTAATTGATTTTAATATTTATTTTGTTTCATGAATCAATACGTAAAATTATTTCTAAATAAAATTATATTCGATAATAATTTTTAATTGATTTTAATATTTATTTTGTTTCATGAATCAATACGTAAAATAAATTTAAAACAACCCGTCTTTCCGACGCGAATTAGCTCGTCGATGCGGGTCAGGGTGAGTGAAAGAAAGGCCGTAGGATTAATACAGAACACGTGATGTTAACGTAACAATAAATATACTTTAATAACAAATGAAGAAGCGACTATTTACAGAGAACGGTGATTTATACGAAACGGTGTTACGCGGATTCCTACTAATATATTTACACAGTTTCCTATGCTACTCGATCGGACGGACGGTAATCAAACGCGCGGACGAACAAACGGTCGGTGATACGGATACGCGGTATATACAGGTGACGCGGTGTCTACAAGGATCGGCGCGGGCCGGTAGCGCGAGTGCGAGCGCGACACGCGGTTTCGCGGGTAGCGCGAATTCGCGCGGCTATCTGCCCGGTGCAGTTTCCCACCCTCCGGATTCCCTGGATGCAGGAACACGAGACGGTGGCGACTGTCGACAACGGTCGACGGAGACCGAGAAATAAACTCGACCCTCTTGTTCTTGTCGGCACCGAAGAATGGGCAATGGGCAGTACGGATGCCGAGAACGCTCGGTTCTCGCCGGACTTGCCAAGGGATGCGATATTGCGACGGTTTCGACTACCGAGAATCGTTCGGCGGCGCATCGCGCCCTTTCTTCAGAGGTGTAACGGGGCCGTGTAACGAGCCCTGTGCAGGGCGCTTCGTTACAAATTCATCTACATTCATACAACTATGGAAGCTTGATCATATAATTTAATTTTGAAAACAGATTGATTGGTCGACTGCCTCATCGAGATACTGAAACGTGTAAAAAAATATTAGTTATTTTGTTGCAAGGATATTGCCGAATTTTTAAAATCTGTCATACTTATAAAATTGCATTCTTATATTCTTTAAAATATCGACAATTTATTAAAGAAAATGCATGCACAATAAATGTGAAATATGGTTTGCTTGATAAATGGGTATTGCGTTGATACACGCCCATGTTATGTCTTCAAAAGACACTTTCAAAAGTTACGTACAACAGTGTTATATTATCTTTTCTTTCGACTACATTTCTGATCGCTTCTGATTGGTATTGCAGAATTCCATTAAAAATGCAATTACATTATTTATCGTTTTGAAGAAAAGGCATAATGAACAATAGAAAGTATGAAAAAAACTTATTCGGCAAATCTATGATATATGATAATGTAATGCAATACTTTCCATCTCTTATTATTTTATTAGATTAGATATAAACAGTGTTTTTACGACTGTACGCTCGTAAAGTTCTGTCTTACGATGCCAATAGATGTAATCAATTGGGGATAGCATTTCCAATATTTGATACCGCGTTTGACGAGACTGTCGAGTTTATGAACTTGAATGAAGAGAATCCAATATCATTTCACAGTACATAATAGAAAGAGTAATGAGAAAGACAAATTTTTTTTTACATGTTACATGATGGATATCCAACAAATAAAGGTATGGATTTTACGATCCGATTATTTTTTCAAATTTTTGTATCAAAATGGTGGAAGTAAGTTCTTTTAATAATTTATTTTTACACCATTCAATGCAGTGTTGAAAATAACACAAAGATACGTATTTTCAAAAATTTTTTCTGAAAAATTACTGGTAGTTGATATTCGCGTAAATGCCCTCCTTTAATTGTGTTTTATTCACATCAATCATATTACCAAATCAGCATGCATACATCTACACATTGATACAACTATAGGAGTTTTATGTTTACCTGTTCCAATTTTGAGAAAAGACTATCGACATATAGAATGGACCGCTGATGTCAATGAAGGGGGTATCGCACGCGTAGAGTGAGAGGCAGATAATATGAGGACACGTTCCGTCTTTTTTAGTCTCTTTTCCAAGCAGGAACATAGTACACCGTAAAGAGACTAAAAAAGACGGAACGTGTCCTCATATTATCTGCCTCTCACTCTACGCGTGCGATACCCCCTCCACTGACATCAGCGGTCCATTCTATATGTCGATAGGAAAGACTCAAATTGGCTGGCTGTCTCATCAAGTATAGAAACATGTCAGAATATATTGAATATTTCGTAGAGATTGTTTTCGAATCTTCGAAAACTCTATCGTGTATTATAGGCTACGGTCCACTTGATGCTACAAATGCTTTGAAGTATTCTTTGATTGGTCAATTAGTAAAATTCTTTCTTCTGATAGGTCATTCGAATGCTTCAAAGCATTTGTAGCGTCAAGTGGACCGCAGCCATAAAGTTGCAGTTTTATATTGTTTAAGTCGCCACTTCACCAAATGAAATGCATGGACAATGAACAGTTGTGTAATATTATGATCTGCTTCATAGAGATAATATCGCATTCGTGCACGTTTGTTGTGATAATGGCTATGTCTTTGGAAGAAACATTCGAAAAATACGCGTATAGTATCATGCAATATCATATTATCTTATTTTTTTACTACAATGTTTCTAAAGTCTTGTGCCCGTATATAGAATCTCATTAAAATTGCACTTACGTTATTTATCGTGTTGAAGTAAACGCGTTATGTGAATTAAAGTATCGAAAAGGTATGGACAAAATATAAAGAAAATTTTCAGACGAGTTCAGTAAACTTATTACGTATCGTGATGCAATATTTTTCGTCTCTTGTCTGAACTTTTTCTGTCTCTTGTCAGACGTAAACCGTTTTACGTCAACTTATAGTACGCTTGTAAAGTTCTTTCTTGCGTTACCAACAACTGTAATCAATTGGGGATAGCACTTTTAATATTTAATACAGCGTTTGACGAGGGTGCCGAGTTTTTGCACTTGCATGGGGAGCATGCGCAATCATCGTTTTACATTATATGATGGGAAGAACGAGATGATTCTCTTTATGTTAGTCTTCAACATGGACATTTCGGAGTCTTTAGGTTATAGAGGTATGAATTTCATATTATGTATCTTCCGCTCATTATTTGCATGTTTTATATGTCTAATTCATAAATTATTCATATAATTATATAATTAGTTTAATTTTTTGCATTGTAAATTCATTCTTATCATCATATTATTGCTATCTTTTGTTACGATTAGTCTTCTAATAATTTACATATTAATTCGTAATTATTTTATTCAAATTCTTTATTTTGTATAAAAAATTATCAGATTTTGTGTGGGCAGTTGAATTACATCGTTTGGGTTTGGAATTGATCGGTTTATGGCCTTCAGCCGATGAAGTTTCTAAGAAAAGATTGAGGTCTGACATTCGCGTAGGCTTCATCTTCATTACTGTGATATTCGTCTCTGGTGTACCACTCATATGCGCGCTTATACGAGTTTGGGGCGATATGGTACTTATGACAGATAATTTACGAATTACGTTACCTCTTATAGTGATTTCATTTAAATTTGTTATTATGCGATGGAAACGGAAAGGTATGTATCATATTACTTGATATAAAATGCTTAATGTTACATGTTTTATTTCTATGTTAATCTACTATATGAGTCGTTTTTTATGATATAAGTATTTATCTAATTTTGAAAAAATGAGATTAATGTTTTTTTAAAAAGATATAAATACATTCTCAACAATTTATATTAAACTGCGTACGCCTTTGAACATAATTCGAGCAAACTCCTTGCGCGAGCAAAACCTCGAATGTGTAAGCAGCTTTAAGCCATAGTATTCAATTAAAATAAGGTACCATTGATAACACTGTGCTGTATGCTGCAAGCTGTGCTATGCTGACAGCTCTTTTTCAAAAATTATTATCTTTAAATATTTATCAAATAGATATAATTTTACATTTATTATATTGTTGTCATTTAATTATTGTTTTTATTATTTTATTAATGTTATTTTCACATTGTGTTTGTATTTTAAAATTATATTTTAAACATAAATTTGATATAAGTCACATTTTTGATAATTCATTATTTTTAAAAGAGTGGTGTAAGTTCACTTGCGGTCAACAAAAACATTATTTTACTTAGACAGTGCTTATAAAAATGATCATATAATAAAATTGCACATGTCTAAGATTTTAAAAACATAAAATAAATTTATTAGCATTTAACAATATTTTTAAATAGGGTAAAATGTGAAACAGTAAATATCTCAAAACAAAAAAAGTGGATTTACACGTGATCGACGGTTTAGCCACCTCTGTATTAGATTATGACATTAGAACTAAGAAAAAGTTATATATAATTTAATCTTTCTTTCCTCTTCTTTTTTTTCTTTCACTTCTTGCAATAAATGCCAAAATAAAAGAAATTATCAAGTGTTTATGATATTCATTTTGAGAGTTTATTCTATTAGAGAGTTTATTATATCTTATTTGTTAACTTCTGAGTTCTTGAAACGAGTATCGGTTCATGCCTATGTGATGTTCATATAATGTCCGTATGATTCGATAGTTCGGGAGTTAAGGAATAACAGTAATTAATTATAAATAATTTTATATGTTTGCACATTATCGATATTGTTTTTTTGTATTTCCAAGTTCTCTTATCCATTGTGAACATGATGGCGGAGGACTGGAAAGCATTAAAGTTAAACACAGAGAGGGATGTGATGATAAAAAGAGCACGATCTGCTCGATTACTAATAATTTTCGGATATGTTTTAATGATACTAGCATTTATCATGCTAATCATTTTTCCTTGCTTTGATATACAAATAAGACACATAACAAATCTCACCGATCGAAAAAAACCGCTACCGCTGCAGACATATTACTTCTACGACACAGATAAAAGCCCGCAATTTGAGTTGACACTTCTCATTCAAGCCATAACGATTTCTCTAGCAGCTGTAATTTACACATCAGTAGATGCGTTTTTTGGACTCGTGATCTTTCACATCTGCGGCCAATTAGAGAATTTCAGACATCGTTTAATCAATTTGGTTTTGTGCAAAAATTTCAACCAAGCTCTGAATAACAGCATCATGTATCATTTACGACTCATCAGGTGTGAATTTTAACTGTGACAATGGAATGCCAAATAATCAGCAAAACATTCGAAAAAATTAATTCTTGCGCTATTGCAACAATAGAATTTCAGTCTTTGAACGTTAAAATTTTTATATTTAATAATTTTCATATCTAAATAATTTTTAATATGATATTTATTAACGTCTTTTGCACATTTATCAAAATTTAGTTTGCTAAAATTATCATTTTTATTTTTAATAGATTATATATTTATTTTATATTTAATAGGTTATAATAAATTAATAATAATCTATAGAAACTTTATATTATTTTAATTAATATTATTTTGTAATTAATAAACGCCTAAAAGTATAAATTAAATAAACAATATTAAATAAAGTTATTTATATTTTATCTTTAAATGTGCAAATCTCTTTAGATGCACAGTTTTATTAACTTTAAAGTGACATTTCTATTTAATTTTCAGTGTTGTACTTCTAGGTTTGCCGATAATATTGAAAATACATTCTCGTTAATGATGTTTGGATTGGTACTTTATTTTGGTATCGTATTTTGTCTATGCGGATTTTTACTTCTTACTGTAAGTTCTAATAAAACTTAAGTAGTTCAATGAAATTGATTGAAAACGTTTTAATTGTTACCTGTTTTTTTATTTTCGGAATATTAATTTATGCAATATAACTTGTATGGATCTGTAGCATTATACGTCTAACTTATATTCATCTGTTTTTTATTAATTAGCGAGATATATTATCCAGGTGGTTACTGGCCAAGAGATAAATGATGCGAGTGTCCTACAAGCATGTTACATGGCAGTTGCTGCTCTTATTTTATTGACGCATACGTTTCTCTATTGCGGTGCCGGAGAGCTTGTAACAGGGCAAGTAAGTATATTTATTGCAGATATATAAATAAAAAAACGTAATTATAAACGTAATATAAAAATGTAGCGTTGTAATTTGTGTTACCGATTAATTTTTTATACATATATATAGACAGAGATAAAAAAATTAAAATACAATTATTTAGTTTGTATTAATGGATATATGTATTAATATTTTTGGCAACCCATACTGAAATAATATATATTTATATGTTGCATATACATATATGTGTAGTGTGAAACTGTATATCGTGCTATATGCGATCTTGAGTGGTACAAATTGGAATCAAGAAAAGCGAGGAGTCTTATTTTATTAATGATACGAGCTAACGAACCATTTCGCATCACTGCAGGAAAAATTGTTCCGTTAACGATGACTACATTTTGCAGCGTAAGATCATATATATTATATAGATAATAATTTCTAATTTAGCTATGCTTTTCCGTACCAAATACAATTTAATTAATTTTCATATTTATTATTATATTTAATGCTTTTGATGAAGAGCAGGTAGCTCATCATTAAAACGTAAATTATAGTAACAAACATAACAGGACAACATAGTTAAGATTATTTCTTGTAAACACTTTCTTGTCCTTTTCTTTCTATTATTATATCCAAATATATATATAATAATATGCTATTTCAGCTTTTAAAAACATCGGCTGGCTATATATCGTTTTTACTGGCAAAAGGAAGTTGAAGATCACATTAGTATATTTTTATTCATTCATTCTATAGAAAAGAAATAAATGCATTTCCAATAGAATAATTCCGAATATAGAAGTTATATATAATAATTATATGTAGCTATTGTTACAGTAGAAATAAAGTTTCGTACTATTTACCCTAATGTTTAGCATTTATTGTAAATTATATTATTATGCATTTCAAGATTTAACAATTTTTATTGTCTATCAAAAGAATGATCAAGTAAGGAAATTTGTATGATGTAGTTTTTTATTTGAAAAAAATGCTTTCAAGGCTTCAACTATTTTTTAATATTTATACATATTTTGTATATGTAGCAAAATTTAGTGACAATGATTATTGACATGTGTGTTAATTGTATCTTAAATCAATATAAAATAGATCCAACTTTATACTATCATAAAATTATTACCGTTTGTTCTAATTTTATGAAGAGATGAAAAGAAGGCGGATGGATACCCGATCTTGAGATGCAGGAATATCAAATTGTATTTTATTTTGTAGCTAGAATCTTTCTAAATTGCTTATGTATAGTTATAGTTTTATATTTTTCGCGAGCAGTTGTTGTTTCTCAAACGAGAAACGCTAATAAGATATTTGAAGAAGGTAATTATTTTACAAGAATAAAAAAAACAACTATAAAATATACGTATTACAGTTTACTTGATAATTGATTCATTCACTATATTATATAAACGAATATGTCTTTACAATAACCATTTGAAATGTACAGCAACGATGATGTTTTATCCAAGTTTACAGACTGCAATTTTTCTAAATTCTCTCATATCCACTACATATAGTCTCATTAAAAATGCATTATTTCTCGTTTCGAAGTAACCGCGTACGTATTAAAGTTACAAAAAACTTTTAAGATCAGCTCGACAAATTTGCAATGTACTGTGACAATATTTCTTATTTCTCGTTTTAGTAGATCAGACGTAAATGCTTTTTATGAGTTCTTCGAACGTTTGTAAAGTTTTTTTACGAGACGAGCAACTGTGATCAATTGGGGATAGCGTTCTTAATATTTAATGCTGTTTCGATGAGGCAACCAGGTTGTGGCACTTGCATCGTGAGCATGCGTGATAATCGTCTTTCGCTGGAGAACGGAAAACGAAGCGGAGTTTCTCGCATTAGTTTTCGCCATGGACATTTCCGAACATACAGGTTACAGAGGTACTCAATTTTTATTATTTATCCTAAGATTCATTTTTTATATTCAGATTTTGTAAGAACTCTCTAAGTTCTTGGGTTGCTGAATTAAGACACAAATTATTTAGTTAATAAAATTAATTTTAATTTTTTTCTGGCCTTCAATTCTCTACTCTTTATTGTATCTTTTCATGTATAAAACATATATCCATTGTCATTTATTTAGAATTTCGACTTGCGTTTTAACATTCTTAAAACTCCAATTCTTAAACCACATCAATATAGTATTTATTATGTTAAATTAATAAATTTATCAAATTTGAAATCTTAGATTTTTTCATTTTTAGATATTTAAAAATAAAAAATTTTTTGTATGTATGATTTACATTTCGTTAAATACTTTAATTTTCTAACGTTTTCTAAGTTTCTATTAGATTTTCTGTGGGCAATTGAATTAAATCGGTTCGGTTTGGAATTGGTCGGTTTATGGCCTAAAACAGATGAAATAGTTAAGGATAACTACACATCCGATCTTCGCATGGGCATCATTTTCGTTATAATAACGTTCATCTCTGGTATCCCACTCGTATCTTCTCTTATACGAGTTCGGTGCGATATGATACTTGTGATAGATAACTTACAAATAACATTACCTCTAATGGTAGTTTCGTTGAAACTTGTTATAATGCGATGGAAGCGGACAGGTTTGTCTGGAATTATTTAAACCATTTAAGCAAGGCTTACACGATGCTTTTTTACTAGCAACTAGCGTGCTAGTTTTTTAACGTGTTAGAAGACTAGCACGTTAGTTGTTAGTAAGAAAGCATCATGTAAACCTTGTTTTTATCTTTAAGTTCCTTTTCATCATCGAATTGTTTTGCATCTGGGGGTTGATTGTATATCACACAATTGGTGAAAATTAGAAAAATGAACGAATTGACTAGAATATTTATAATTTCATTGGTCAAAATCTAGTGAATTCGCTCACTTTTGTAATTTTCACTAAGTTTTGAGATACACAATCGACTCCCAGTTTCCTTATCTACACATCCGTATATCCATATATCCATATTACATTAAGATATCAAACAGAAGTCTGAATTTACATGTGATTTATATATATATATTTCTTTTTTCTAACAATATATATAAAAATACATTGTCCAATAATGTGTCAATGATTTTGTTCTCATTTCATAAAAAATTAATGAGTAATTTAATATTATTCCACGATATATCATCTTATATTTCTAAGCTGTGTTACCCATCATAAAGATGATGGCGGAAGATTGGATGGCGTTAAAGCAAGATGCACAGAGAGACGTAATGATGAAGCGAGCGCGGACTGCTCGACTAATCGTAATTTGTGGATACGTTTTGATGATATTAGCGTTCACTATGGTCATCGTTTTTCCTTGTTTTGGCGTACCGTTCCGACGCTTAACAAATCTCACAGATCGGGATAAACCGTTACCTCTGCAGACGTATTACTTCTACGACACAGATAAGAGCCCGCAATTTGAACTCACATTTGTCGTTCAAGCCATGACGATTTTCTTGGCAGCTATAACTTATACATCAGTAGACGCCTTCCTTGGACTTGCGGTCCTTCACATCTGCGGCCAATTAGAAAACTTCAGATGTCGATTGGTCAGCTTGGTCTCATGCAAAGACTTTAATAGTGCTTTACGAAATAATGTAATCGCCCATCTACGACTCATCAGGTGTTAATTATAGACTGACATATTTAGCATCAAATAAAGTTCAGCAAAGCTTGAGGAAAGATTGAGTTTTGCACTAGTATTTACTTTATCTTTAAACATTTATTTTTACATGGTATTAATATTATAATTGTCTTTATATGTTTTTGTACGCAGTATTATTATTGCTACATTTATATTATAATTAATATAAGATTTCATAGATTTTTTATTAATTCTTTTTTCATTGATTCTTTTTTATGGATGTTTTAATACTTGATTATATTGGATTAAATGTAATTTTTTGGATATATTTATATTTGCAGGTTTGCTGATAAGATCGAAGATACATTCGCATTAATGATGTTGGGATTAGTATTTTATTTTGGTATTGTATTTTGTCTATATGGATTTCTATTGTTGACTGTAAGTTCACCAAGGCTTGCATTACAAATATTAATATGTCTTACATACATATATCATTTACGTTATATAAAATTGCGCAATATATCTTGTCTGTGATTATAATATTATTATTTAATATTTATTCTAATTTATGTTAATTTGTTTTTATTAAATAATAAGACATGTATTATATAGGTGGTTAGCGATAGTGAGACGAATGGCATTCCTTTTTCACGAGTATTTTACGTAATGGTTGGTGTTACTACTCTTTTAGTACATACCTTTCTCTACTGCGGAGCTGGAGAGCTAATAACGGAGCAGGTAAGAAATATATTTATATTTATAAAAAATATCATAATTAGTTTATAAGAATCTTTCCAAATTGAAAAACAATTGTTTTTGTAGAATTCGTATAAATACGTCATGATTTTTTTGTTACATAACTTTATAATATCTTATAAGGTCATTTCGATAAATATTGATTGAATCTAAGTTTCATTAGTTTTTTTATAGTTATATTTATTTTTTACAATAGAAGACAGAAAATTTTTATATCATGTTTAAATAAGAATTGAGATTAACTTCTGGGAACAATCCAGCTTAAGATAACATAGATATTCATGTTATTATATATGTGCATATTAAGTGCGAAGCAATATGCCGTACCATTCACGATCTCGAGTGGTATAAACTGGAATCAAGGAAAGCGAGAAATCTTATTTTATTGATGACACGAGCCAGTGAACCTTTTCGTATTACCGCAGGAAAGATTGTTCCACTAACAATGACCACGTTTTGTAGCGTAAGATATTTTTATTACATAATGACTAGTCTTAAACAAATATAGAAAGTTAATAGTAATGTATATAGTTAAAATATTTTCTTATGTACTCAATGAAATTTTGTTCGTAACTCTTCTAAATATAGGCCTATTTTTCAGCTATTAAAATCATCGGCTGGTTATATATCGTTTTTGCTGGCAAACCAAGGTTGAAGCATGAAAATTACTATTATTTAATTTGTTCCAGATTGTGATAAAAGATTAAATGCAAAATATTTCCAATTAGATAATTATAAACAAAACTTAATAATTATATTGCTTACAATTAAATTATAATCAGAAGTAAAATGTGTAAGTTATTTATTTCAATAGTTGTTATATTTGCATTCTTCATTAAATTATTATAAACTTTTATATAATAACTAATGTTTCTCCATATATGTATAGAATTTGCTCTTGTTTAAATTGATTGTCTCAGCCTTTTTTATTATTTCGTATAAATGGAATAATTCCGAATAATAAAAATAAGATAAATATGTTCTATTAATCCAAAATATCTTATAATATAAAAATACAAAATAATACAAAAATTTGTTAAGTATTAAAAAATATGACATAAATTAATTAATTGTATATGAGCTTAAATTAAAAATCTTTTAAAGCTTGCATTAACGTAATATTAATTGTTTTATAATATTAATTGTTTTATGACCAGTGTAAAACAACTTATATATGTATATTGACAAAAATAATTACTAAAGTAAACGTCGTTATCGTATCACACTATATGATCGTATCGCGTTTATTACCCTGAAGAAAATTACAATAAAAGTACAAAATATTCACAATGTTGTGTTTATAAGCTGCATCTTCTTTAAAGTATCGTTTTTTTTAATCGAAGTTTTTTGTGTCCCCTTGTTGCCTCTATAAGGGTTTATTAAAAATTCAACAACACGTCATTGTCGCTGGCTACAAAGTGGTATATGTGGCGAAACATTGTAAAGTTGGGGGAAACTTTTGTATAACAGGTTCGACGAACTTGCTACGACATAATATATCTCCTTTTTATTAGTGCACAGGAATTGGTATTTTTTTATGATCAATTCTTATGTCCGCGTAAAGAGTTTTTACGAGTTGGAAAAAGTGCTATCAACTGGGGATAGTATTTGTAATATTTAATGCACCTTTCGACGAAGCAACCATCTGTTACATTCGCATTACGAGCATGCGTGATGACCATTTTGCGCAACGGAGTTGCAAGAATAGAGTTCCTCCGCATTAGTCTTCGACATGAACGTTACCAAACATTCGGGTTACAAAGGTATCGAGCATTTATCATGTATTTCGAATTATAATAAAAATGATCTTTTTAAAAACTTAAATTATTGAAATACATTAAAACAAAAAATTGTTATACACAATAGCAGTAATTTCTAAATATATATATCACACTCCAAAAGATCTTTTATCTTCTGCTGTATTCTGTATCTTCTTTTTGTTTAACTTACGCATAAACTTTTTATTCTGACTTTAAATTCAAATGTATTCAAATTTTAAAGCTCTTTAAATTGATCTGTCACTTGTGATCGGAAACTTTTATAAATAATTAATTTTCTATATGTATATGAGAAACCATAGATTATTATACTGAAGTCTTAGAAATTCTTTCTTTCAAATTATTAATTTTCTAACTTTTTAAATATTTATTATATTTATAACGATGTATAAAAAAATATAATAAATTTTAAATGATTTGACATTATAATTTTGACAAATATTTTAATTTTCTCACATTGAAATACCGCTAGATTTTATGTGGGCAATCGAACTAAATCGATTCAGTTTGGAACTGATCGGTTTATGGCCCAGAACCAATGAGGCAGTTAAGAATACCTTCATTTCCGATCTTCGTGTGGGCATGATTTTCTTTATAGTAACTTTCCTGTCCGTTATTCCTCTTTTATGCTCCTTTGTACGAGTTTGGGGTGACATGATACTTATAGTAGACAATCTCCAAGTTACTTTACCTTTACTAGTAGTTTCGCTGAAACTTGTCATCATACGATGGAAACGTACAGGTACGTCTGAAATTAATATGCATTTAGCTTTATGTTTTTCGTTTCTTTATTGAATTATTTTATTGTACCTGATCTCTAAGCTTTATTTTGGCGGTATACATCAGGATTGATGATACATTAGATAATAGAATGTACCAATGAAACTTTTATTAAGGAATAAATAATTTTAGAGTTTGTGCTAAAAATAGATTCATACTTTTTCAAATATCCGCAAATGCTTTATATATAAGTTTATAATATTTTCAAGCTGTTTCACTTCTCATAAAGATGATGGCGGAAGATTGGATGGAATTAAAGATAGACGCAGAAAGAGACGTAATGATTAGACGAGCGCGAACTGCGCGATTGATCGTAACTTGTGGATATTTTTTGATGATATTTGTGTTCATCGTGCTCATCGTTCTCCCTTCTTTTGGCCTACACTTTAGATATATAACAAATCTTACGGATCAGGAAAGACTGTTACCGTTTCAGGCGTATTACTTCTATGACACAAATAAGAGTCCACAATTTGAATTCGCGCTTGTGATTCAAGCTACAACGATGTTTTTAGGCGCAATAACTTATACCTCGGTAGACGCTTTTCTTGGACTCGCGATCCTTCACGTCTGTGGCCAATTGGAGAACTTCAAACATCGATTAGTCAGTTTGGTATCGTGCAAGGATTTTAATAGCGCTCTGCGTAACAACGTACAGACTCATCTGCGGATAATAAGGTTTTTCCATGGATTACTATTATACAATAGCATCATAATAAAATTATAAACTTAAATGCAATAAAGTTTTTGAGAAATTTATCCCTGCATAATTTGCTTAATTTTTATCTATTAATTAATTCTTTCTTTCTTATCTCTCCTCTCCCCCCTCTCTCTCTCTCTCTCTCTCTCTCTCTCTCTCTACGTGTCAACTATTTAATATAATTCTTTCGAATTTCAATGCATCTACGTCAGCGGGAAATTACTAATTAGATGTCAAAAAAAATTTTTTTTCTGCCGATTAGCAAGCCACTCGTTCACCGTATCATGAAGGTTCTGGTTCAAGAGTCAAACTGTGACTAGCAGATTGTGATCTCCTATAAAATTATCTGACACTAGCGATCCGAAGAAAGTGTTATGGACGCCTGTCGAAAGATTATTTCCAACAATACAATGCTAGATCTCACACTGCCATCAAATTGCGCTTTATGATGCGAACTTCGAAGTCCTACCACGTCCATCTGTTTCGTAGAACTTGGTATCAAGTAATTTTTTGGGCCATTTAAAGATGCTTTATGTGGTCGCAACTTCTAGTCCATCCGCTATATGTATAACATGACCATCCGATCAAAACGTTCATAATGCGGTGCACGAGTAGTTTATTGTTAGCAACCGGCAAAAAGAATAATTTTCTTGTGACATCCAATTATTAATTTCCTGCTCACGCAGATGCATTGAACTCAGAAAAAATTACATTAAATAGATGACATGTAGTTTTTCATTTTCCTTTTAATACATAGATGCTCCAGATAACTTTGCGTTTTTCGCTTAATTGTACTAGTACAAGAGTCAGATTACCATTACATTATATCAGAAGTAAAGCTAATACTAGTAACAACTAAAATTATTGTATATTGCTTAAAATAGTCAATATTGAAAGTAATACTTAACTGTTAAGTATTACTTTCGACTGCTTTTCTTAGCAATTTAAACTTGAGAGATGCAAAACAGTTAATAATAATTAACGGTTTGCTTTAAGTCTTAAATTGCTAAGAAAAGCAATTTATAAAAGAGATATTGATGCTTATATGTTTTTATTAGAGCAGGGCCAACACACAAATAGGTAAAACTTAATATTAAGGGCGACCTCACCGATTTCAATGA
>NJRQ01000245.1:279824-300933 GCA_003063805.1 Aphaenogaster ashmeadi | reverse complement strand
ACAAATAATCTGTAGATAAACAAAAATCTGGGATAGGATATAAAAAAATATGCAACATAAATACAAAAATACCAATATTATATTATTTGCAGATATTGCAATATTAAATCGGACATTAATAAGTGTAATTTTTAAATGCACATATATACATTTCGTGTTTGTAGAATTTTTTAAAATATGTTTACATTTATAGGTTTGCTGGTAACATCGAAGATACATTCACCTTAATGATGTTAGGGCTAGTTTTTTATTTTGGTATTGTATTTTGTCTATTCGGGTTTTTATTGGTTTCTGTAAGTGTAAATAAAAAGAACGCATAAAAAATATAAATTGATTATGTAACTGATTAAAAATATATTTTTATTAATTAGCAAGATGTATTATCCAGGTGATTACCGGGAACGAGATAGGTTACATGTCTTTTTCACGAGTATGCTTTTTGGTGATTGGAATTTTTACTCTATTGGCGCACACATTACTCTATTGCGGTGCAGGGGAGATTATAGCAGAGCAAGTAAGTTGCACACACACACACACACACACACACACACACACACACACACACACACACACACACACACACAATATTATATATCTATTAATAAATAAAATATAAATTTGCATTTTTAAATTTCTTTTTAATTCATGTTATAACTAATTTATATATATATATATATATATATACACACATATACATATATGTGTGTGTATATATGCATTTTATATATATATAATAAACTTAGTAATTCCTTAAATAAATAAAAACTTTATTATATATACTCTAATTCGTGTATATCTCGTAAATGTTATTTTTATAAACTTTAAATAAAATTAGATTATTATACTTTTTAAATTCTTTTTTTTTTCTATTTTTGTCTTTGGATAGATATAGAGAATCAATTAAAAATCCTAATTAATTTTAATTTATACTTATGGGATATACTGGATATTTAATGAGAATACACTGAAATAATGCAGATATTCATATGTGTTTGTACATATCAAGTGCGAAGCAGTATACTGTGCTATGTGCAATCTTGAATGGTATAAATTGGAATCAAGAAAAAAGAAAAATCTTATTCTATTAATGATACGTGCCAATGAACCTTTTCGTATCACTGCGGGAAAGATATTTCCATTAACGATGACCACATTTTGCAGCGTAAGATCATTTATTACTTAAAATCTTACAAATATCTCTTATGAGAGAGAGAGAGGGAGAGAAATTTAATATACATTATTTATTAATACATATCAATAACATTCCTTTTGTGAAAAAGAAAATAATGATATATTCCAATGTAATTTTATTTATTTGATTCTAAAAAAGTAAAAATGATTTAAAATTTTACATTAATTTCTACTTACTTTGTAGCATTTCTAAATAAAGGAATATTTTTCAGCTATTGAAAACATCGGCTGGCTACATATCATTTTTACTAGCAAAGCGCGAAATTGAATCATGAGAAACGCGTTACATCAGAAATAAGATAAGAGAGAGAGAGAAAATCAGTATAATATATTTTTAACTAAGTAATTACAAATATAAATTAATAAATATGGTTAAATAGGATAAAAGTAAATTTGTTATTTATTGTAAATTATATATTATGAATATTGATATATAATGTGTTTAATGTTAAATATTTCAATTTAGTACATGTCCTTAAACTTATGACGTATCTTTTTATCAATTAATGAATAAATCAGTAATTAGATAAACATTTTATATATATGTTAATATTATTATGATAAAAAATATAATTATGTAATTATAACATCGTTTATGATAAAACACAATATACAAATTCACTATAAAAAAATATATATAAATTTATTAGTAATTGTTATGATTATTAAAGATCAATTTATATAAAGACTTTACTAATTTACAAAGCATTGCAATATAACAATAATATTATAGTTCTTTAGATACAATAATACTGCACGTTTATCCATTTATATTATAAAAAAACATGTCTTTTCAATAGATATTCACGGTATTCGTATAGCTTATAGAACACTGTATCTTCTCCCTCGCATCGTACTTTTTGTCTGAAACTTTTTTGAATTTCTACGTCCTCTCTGTAAGTATTGAAACGTAACTACACATACATCTCTAGTTGCAAAGTGAACACGATCGAACGTGGAGTATTATGACGGATGAAAAAACTTCTGGTGTATAGTTCAACGTGTTAGCGATGTATAGAGCATAATATACCTCCTTATTAGCAAAAACGTTATTTTTTGTAACTTATTCTTATGTTCGTGAAGTTTTGGAACGAAAAGCTGTCACTAGGGGATAGCATTTGTAATATTTAATGCATTCTTCGGCGAAGCAGCCAGGTTGTTGCACTTGCGTCCCGGACATGCGTGATGATCATCTTTCGCAATAATATGACAAGTGGGGCGAGCGTCTTCGCATTAGTCTTCGGCATGGACATTTCCAAACATTCAGGGTATAAAGGTACTGAATGTTTATTATATATTTCTCGTTTACAAGCGAGAGTGAGAGTGAGAGCGAGAGTTTCCTGAAAATTTTCTGGATTACTGTATTGCTATATTAAAATTAAAATGAAAATATATATTAGCATTATTTTTTTAATAAGTCGAGATTGTATTTGAATATTTTACTCTACGATTGTGATTAAATTGTGTTTAAATTGGGATATTCTTGAATATTTTTTGCAAATCTTTAATAATTGCACATGACTAAACTAAACATTCTTGTATCAACATTTTGGATTTTCAGTTTTGAATTTTTAATTTTAAGATACTTATCATAAATTTCTTAATATATATATATAACTTTAACCTGCTAGATTTTACGTGGGCAGTTGAATTAAATCGCTTGGGTTTAGAACTGATCGGATTATGGCCCAAGAGTAATGAAGTACCTAAGAATAAGTTCGCTTCCGATCTTCGCGTGGGCATTATTTTCGTTATAGTGACATTTGTTTCTGGTATACCTCTCACATGCTCCCTTATACGAGTTTGGGGAGACTTGATACTTATGGTGGACAATATCCAAGTTACTTTACCTTTACTAGTAGTCTCGTTGAAACTTGTTATTATGCGATGGAAACAAACAGGTATGACTTAAATTAATCTGTGTGATACAAAAATATCAAGGAAGTTCATATTTACTGTACAAAAGGTATAAAACTTAACGTGTATTTAAAGGTATATGCCTTATCTTTAAAATGAAAAACGATATGTGATGGTCCTGCAAGTGATTATTTTGCTATATTTCAAAGCACTTTTATCCATAATAAAAATGATGGCAGAGGATTGGATGGAACTGAAGACAACAAAGGAGAGGGATGTAATGATGGGACGAGCACAGATTGCTAGAATGATTGTCATCAGCGGATACATTTTAATGATATTCGCGTTCATTGTTGTCATCGTTCTTCCGTATTTTGGCTTATCGTTAAGGCATTTGACAAATCTTACGGACCCAGGCAAGCCGTTGCCGTTGCAGACTTATTATTTTTACGACATAAATAAAAGTCCGCAGTTTGAACTAACATACATCGTTCAAGCTATTACAATCTTCTTGGCCGCTGTGACTTACACCTCGGTAGATGCTTTTCTTGGACTCGCAATCCTTCACTTCAGTGGTCAACTGGAAAATTTCAAAGGCCGTATAGCTTGTTTAGTTTCGTGTCAGAATTTCATCTATATTCTGAGTAAAAACATAGTGAATCATATGCGACTCATCAGGTATCTGCATACATACATAAATATTTTCGTCGATATAATTACACGACTACAAGTACAACCCAGAAAATTCTGTAAAAAAATTTATTTAGTAATTTGATAGTAAAATTAATTTAATAATCAGGTTCAACTTTTTTGCATTTTACATTTATTTTAAACAAATTATAGAAAACAATAATTTATTTTTAAAAACATAAAAAAGATAACATTTTTTAATAATTATATTATATTACGTATACTTTTTCTTCTCAAATTAAAAATGTGAAACTTTTTTTTACATTTTATTAATATTTTACTTACATTTTATTTCTGATTTTACATTTCCTATGATTATTTTGCTAAAATGTGTGTCTAAGGAATATCAAAAATAAACCTAGAATAATCAGGTACAACTTTTTGTATCTGATTATTCTAGATTTATTTTTGATATTTCTTAAAATTTTTTAGGTAAAACTTTTATTAATATTATTAATATTAGAAGTTACTCAAGTACAACTTTCAATATTATTAATATTAAATTAATTATAATTAATGATATTAAATTAATATTTGATGAAAATATGCGATAAGCATTTTTTAATAACTTTTCTATTATAAATAACAAAAGTAATATAAAAGATATTTTTGCAAAACGTTATTAATAAAAGATTTCCACATATTTTATCGTAGATTTGTTTGGTAGAAATTCTTAAATATGTAATTTCTTTAAACATTTTCTTATAGATTCGCCAATATTATTGAAAATACCTTCACCTTAATGATGTTGGGCTTAGTATTTTATTTTGGTATTGTATTTTGTCTACATGGATTCTTATTACTTACTGTAAGTCTAAACAGAATTCCAATTAAGAATATTAATGCATTTCGTATATTTCTATGTCCTAGAAAACATTTTTTTTTATTTCAAAATGTGCAGCTTGTTGACATACCAACTGGCATTAATTAATTTTTATTAATTAGCAAGGTATATTATTCAGGTGATTACCGAAGAAAGTGATTTTTCTTTCGCACGATTATGTTTTCCGGTAATTGGTATCACCATTTTACTTACGCATACTTTCCTTTATTGTGGTGCCGGAGAGATTATAACCATGCAAGTAAGTTACAAATTCAATTTTTAAAAATAATTTATAAATATCTTGTAACAACTTATGTCATATTGGTACATTATAATATATGAATATGCTATATATACGTGTTAAGTGCGAAGGAGTATATCGTGCTATGTGCGATCTTGAATGGTACAAACTAGAACCGAAGAAGGCAAGGACTCTTATCTTATTAATGATACGAGCCAGCCAACCTTTCCGCATAACTGCAGGAAAAATATTTCCACTTACTATGACCACATTCTGCAGAGTAAGGATTACTAATAAGTTATTTAAAATTTATAAACTATAAGTTATTTTTATCGTTAATCTGAAAAAATATTTATATTACTGCAACTTACTTCTTTTTAACAGATAATGAAAATGGAGAAATTTCTTTTACGCGTTAATAATTTATTTTTTAGTTTTTCCATTTTTTTTGTCAAGAGAGTACTTGATCATTAAGACATAAATGCCAAATTATGATAATAAATCACATAATTATATATATTTAATTATTTTCATAAAAATAATATTTTTTATCTTTTAAATACTTAATTATGTATTTATTAATTAAAATTTTTATTCTGTTATCTATCTACATACAGAATATGTTACAGCTGTTAAAATCATCGGCTGGCTACATATCATTTCTGTTGGCAAATCGAGGATGAAGAAGTGTCAAAATCACACTAGTACAACATTTATATCAGGAGATTTATAAGAGGAATAGATGTAACATAGATGTAACTTTCAATTAGGTAATTACGAATAGAATGTAACAAAGATATATTAATTATACATAGAAATAAAATATTTACATTATTTAACTCAATATTCCTTATTTTAAATAATATTTTAAATTAATGTATTTGTTAGAGAGTAATATATCTCACATTTATAATCACTACATAATGATAACTTTTTCAGTAAAGTGTAAGTACGAAAAAACTATACGTATACTCTTTAAAGTTTGAAATTTTAAAGTGATTCAAGCATTTAAGTTTAATAATATACATATATATTCTTTTAATTTGATTTATTAGAATTTGTAAAGAACGTTTCATGTATTCTATATAACAAAAGCACATTTTATTTTTAAGACTTGATGTCATCCAGCAACTCAATTTTTGCGAATATAACTTCTCTGATAAATACAAAACGAACAACAACATGATACGTTCTATAGAATCTATTAGTAACTAAGTACAGCAAAGCTGTATAAGCTACATCCAAGCGTGGGAATACAACGGGTGTACATAAACGCGCTTTTTTTGCCAACACAATATCTACCTGTTATTATGAAATTTTTTATTCTTAAATGTTTTACACGATATTCGATGCTGAAAACTTATTGGAAACATAAAATGAGAATCGTACGACGTAGAATATTTAAAAAACTTTGATGTAAGTTGATCGTTCGGCACTTTCAAGAACTGAGAGCATGCGCGAACAATACTTCTTGCTAAACAGGAGGTTACGTTGTTTCATGAAAAAGGAACGGGTGTCAGTCTGTAGATAATATTCGACATGGATGGTTCGAAATATGCCGGAGATCAAGGTGCTCGTCGTTGAAATCGTTGGAACTGCAATTTGAAAGAAAATGACTTCATGATAATATATTTATTCATAATGTGCATGTGCGAGCAATAATGGCATTTAATAACATTTTATTTTATTATTGTTAAGAAAATGATTTTTTAATCGATTTTATAGTTACATGTTGGTTATAAACGTATTAAACAATTGTAACAGATAAGCTATATCTAACTGTAGTAAATTAGAATTGACGCTTTTAATGATCTATATTTATTATTGTTTAAATAAGAAACTTTCAAATTTAATTAACAGATAATTATTCATAGAAAATTACTTGCAAATATCTTATTTACTTCATACATTCCGATAAACATGTTTTACACGTTTTGCTCTAATTGTGGATTCATTTATGCATATTTATGATTATAACATATTTATGATGCTTTACATGAGCTCCGATTTATTAAAATTTCTACAGGTAGACTTCGAATGGGCGGTGAAACTAAATCGAATCGCCTTAGATATTATTGGACTTTGGCCTAAAACAGCACAAAGCACTCGACAGAAGTTAATGTGCAATTTTCGAGTGCTTATCGTCTTTCTGGCGGTAACGTTTGGCGTTCTGATTCCTTCTATACATTCATTAATAAGAATTTGTGGAGACATTATGCTAATGTTAGACAATTTACAATTTACTTTACCAGCTATAAGCTGTTCGATAAGAATCGTGATTTTTTGGTGGAAGAAGGAAGGTAGACATAATTAAAAGCCATATTCTTAAGTTATAAAATACGATAAAAAATATATCCATATAAGTTAAATAATTTTACTTATATAAATAATATACGAAATCTATTTAAATTATAATTATCGTGCAATAAAAATCTCAGATTGTAAAATTAACTTTTATTACTTATTTATATACATATAATTGTTACTGTTAAAGCTACAATGAAAGTAATATTAAATTTCTGTCTCATTATTTTTACTTTTTATATTGTAAATTATTTTTAGTAAACTGCTTTTACTTTTTATTGCTTAAGATTAATGTTAATATAGATTTTATTCCAATTTAGCTATTAAATGCGCATCTAAATATTTAATATTGACACTTTTGAAGCTATTATACCTATCATGAATATGATCGCCGAGGATTGGGTAAAATCGAAAAGTGCGCAGGATAGAAACGTTATGATTAGAAGGGCGCAAAGTGCACGCATCATTATTACTTGTGCCTACTGCATAATGGCAGTAGCGTGCTTTTTTATTATTATTCTCCCGAGCTTTGGAATATCAATGAGATTGACGCCTAATATTACTGATCCAGGCAGACCAATGCCTCTACAAACGCATTATATTTACGATATAACTAAAAGGCCGCAGTACGAACTAACATTTATTAGTCAAACTGTTTACATTTTACTCGCCATGATGTCTTATACTGGAATCGACAATTTTCTCGGACTATTAATTTTTCATATATGCGGCCAATTGGACATTCTCAAAAATCGTTTGACACGTTTGGATAAATATATTAATTCTCACGATATGCTAAAAGGCTGTGTAATAAAACACGTTCGTTTACTTAGGTTTGATATTTATATGAATTTATATAAATAATTTGTACGAAATATATGATTAATGAAATGTATCTAATACAAGGGATATGTTTTATAGAGCCATTGCCATTATTGAAGATACGTATAACATAACACTTCTAGCATTATTTGTATACTTTGCAATACTTTTCGCTTTCTATGGTTTCCGAATAATTTACGTAAGTGTTCAACTATAGATAAAAATTTGTTTGCATTAATTAGTCATTAATAATTTTAAAAAATGACAAATGTACTACATGTTAAAATTACTTTATTCACATAATACTTTTATAAATATTACAATCTAAAATACTGTTGGGAATAATATATCGTTAATGCATATTATGAATTTCTCAGCTATTTGATGAAGGAAATGATCTATCGATCACTCATTTGGTATATTTGATATCCAACGTTTTTAATATATTTGCGCATATGTGCTTGTATTGTGCCCTTGGCGAGATTTTGATGGCTCAGGTAAGTCTCATATAATGAGATATATATGTATATATGTATGACTAGAAAATGCTATATAATGTTCCAAAAATATTTTGCTGCTTAGTCAATCATATAATTTCCTATCATATAATTTTTATTTTTATTTACATATCAAAATATTTTATTTTGTTTGATACTATTTACGTGCAAAAATTTAAAAATATAACAGGTCTCCAATATGGCTGTAAAAATTTGTCACAAAACCATTTGTTAAAACATATGTCCAATTTCTATTTTGTTAATATTTTAAAACTTACATTTGGTGTTTGCCTTTGTTTAGCACATTTACACAATACATAATCTGCATATTGATTAGCGGCGAATTTCTGAATGTACATAAATAATCGATATTTAAAAATATTCTTGATATTTTTAAGTGTAATGAAATATATTATGCGGCATATAATAATGAATGGTATTCCGTGGATCCAAAAATTGCGAAGGACTTGTTGCCCTTATTGATAAGAGGTGCTAAACCGGTCTATCTTACCGCTGGAAAAGTGTTTCCTATGACAATGGCCACATTTTGCGGTGTAAAATATTTTAATGTTTAATTATAATTATTGCAATAATGTTTAATTATAATTATCTTAAAGCATTTAATTTTGTCACTAAAATTTTAGTAAAATCTCATATACAGTATCGTAATGATTTTATATAATTTATATATTTTATCTTACTGCACATCTGTGTGTACAATATTATACTTTGCAATATTTATTATATTATTAATTGTATTATTACTAACATATATATTTTTTTTTCAGTTAATAAAAACATCAGCCGGTTACATATCGGTTTTGCATACAACAAGAAGTTAAAAAATAAAAAAGATAAATCTAGATATTTTTCAATATTATTTAATAGAATAAATTCAATTTTAATAGAATAATAATTTAAGATTGTGTAAGTATTTATATTTTAATTGCAAATAAATTATAAATCTTACTATATAGGTTGATTGGTATACAATGCTCGCGTTTTGTAGATAGTAGTAGAGATTTGGATTAAAACTTAAAATATAACCATAAAAATTCATGTTTTTTATCATTTACAATCAAATTTTTAAATTCACACCTCGTCAAGATCAATCAAACTGCTTTTTATAATTTTTCCGTTTAGTTCTTATTCTTATTTTAATATATACCACATTGTTTTATTTATTTTCTCATTCTATATATATTAAGAATTGGGGAAACAGTGCATAGGAAAGGATACGAAGATTCGAAAAATTTAGAATACAAAGGAGTTAATAATAGAAGTAGGTATTTAAAACAAGGAATTTTAGTTCTAATAATGCAGATTTTTTAATAATTACAATAACCTACTTCTATATAATTACAATAATTCAATAAAGCGATTGTACAGAAATATATTTATAACATTTGAATAACAGGTAAATAAGATAATGCCATGCACATGTGACATGTTCCCATGCGTACCTACATAATCGGTTACTTATGATTACTACTTACAATTAGGGGAGACCAGAACATGCAAGTAGACAGAATTAATTACAGACATACATTTCTGCCCTGGTCTCCCCTAAAGAGTAATCATACACAGAAACGTGTATCTGTAATTAATTCTGTATGAACTTGCGTTCTCTGGTTTCCCCTAAGTAATAATCATACTCCTTTAAATAGTAATCATACGCAACCGATCATGCGTGCATGGGAACATGTCACATGTATGATATTGTATTCTTATTCACCTGTTCCAGTTATCGGCGACTATTTGGGGCAGATGAGGGGAAATGAGAATCATTATTACTTATATTATTGCACATTGATATTCTCACATATTAAAAAATTCTCGTCGTATATTTATATGCGAGATATTTTTTATTGAATAAAAGGTAAATTAGTAATGTTCAACAAACTTCAAATTGGGAAAAGACATTTGTTTTAAGTCTTCTCTTTAGTATTACAGGTCAAAGTTATGTTCCTGAAATTGGAATTCAGCATTCAAGTCTTCAGGAAAATGAATAGTTTCTGTGATCATCCTAGTGACTGATGATAAATGATTACGATAAGTTGATACTTTTTAAAATAGCAACTCAACTGATCATGATAACGTTAAATGGAAAAAGACTTGCGATTTTAATTGGGATATCAGTAAATGTTGTAAGTTATAAATAATACGTAAATTGTTTTTTACAACACTATATATTATATTACAATAATATATACACATATTATTCTGCAAATATGTTTTAAATGTAAGAGAATATGCCATGCTGTATGTTATTTTGATTGGAATCAGAAAAGGCAAAAACTTTTATCTTATTAATGTCACAGGCCAACACTAACTCTTTCACGTTACTGCAAGAAAAAATGTTTTTTTCTACGATGATCATGTTCTACATTCAACGTATGATTATTAAGAATGATTATGATTATTATTAAAAACTTAAATTACTTATTACAGTTTATCATTAATCAAGAAAAATGTATATATTGGCAACTTATTTCTTTTCAAATAAATTAAAAAATTTTTTAACTTATCAGTGATCGAATTTCTATTTTTTTATATTTTTTTATCTTGAGAAAGTATTACTTAATTATTACAACATGAATGTTTGAGTTATTTAATTCAATATTTGTTATTTTCATATTATTTTAAATTAATATATTCTTTAGTGTCATATTTTTCACACTTTTAACCTAACTACACACTAATGTCAACGATCAAACAATTTTTGCGAATTTATCTATCTTGAAAATCGAAGACCGTACATGGTTCTATATAGTCTGTTACTAAGTATAGTAATGTTATAGCTGACTGTAAAAACGTGTGAATGTAACTGACGTGCACACGAGCGTTTTTTTTCACCAACGTGATAACAACCTGTTATTACAAAAATTTTTTTACTTTGCGTGAAGTTGCGCTGAAATGGTGGAAACTTGAAACGAGGGGTTGCAGAATATTTAAAACACTTTGTGACAAGTTGATTGTTCGATACTTTCAGAAACAGCATTAAGAGCATGCGCGCAAAAGGACTTTTGCTGAATAGGAGCTAACGTTGTTTTCTGAAAAGGCAACAGGTGTCAGTCTTTAGATAACATTCAACATGGATAGTTCGAAATATACCGCATATCAAGGTGCTTATTCTTATGATTGTTGCAACTGGGAAAGGGAAAAATTTTATGAAAAATTATTTATAATATGTAATTATTTATAATGATATTTAATCCATGTTTTATCTTGTCGCCGTTAAAAGTATTGTATCCTTTTAATGTTATACCAATTATTAACACATTTAACTATTGTATTAAACATTAGCCATTTATCATCATAGGTATTTGAAATGAGAGATTTTTATTATCTGTTATTTATTACTTTCTAAATAAGTTCTGAATTTATGTAATTAATGAAAAATTATTTGTTTTCAAATATTCTGCCATATACATTCTATTAAACACAATATTTTTCACGTTTTGCATAAATGTTAGTTCGTATACATATATACTCAAGATTCTATGATATTTTTCTATGAGCTGTGATTTATTGAGATTTTTTATAGGTAGATTTCGAATGGGCGGTGAAACTAAATCGTATCACTTTAGATTTTATTGGACTTTGGCCTAAAACTGCACAAAGCTCTCGACAGAAGTTAATGTGCGATTTTCGGGTTCTCGTCGTTTTCCTGGCGATAACGTTCGGCGTTCTGATTCCTTCTATACATTCCTTCATAAGAATTTATGGAGATATTATGCTAATGATAGACAATTTACAATTTACTTTACCGGCTATAAGCTGTTCGATAAGAATTGTGATTTTTTGGTGGAAGAAAGAAGGTAGACATAATTTTCTGCCATAATTTTGAACAGCAATATGTGATAAACATAAGCGACGTACATAACAAACTTATTAAATATAATTATAATAATTTTTATCTTTAAAGAAATTATTTATGTTTTTATATCATTTATATATATATATATTATGTTTTAAACATGCACATACGTACATGTATTTATGAATTGAATTATTTATGTAAATAATTTATGTAAATTAAGAACGTTCACAAATTATAAGTTTACGATTACTATGGACAAAAATCTCACATTACGAAACTTTATTTCCGTTATTTATATACTATTTTTTTCTAAAAAATATAATAAAAACAAGATAATTACTTTATCTTGAATTCTATCTTATTGCGCTTATTAAACGTTTTATCGCTTACAATTAAATTTGATATAATTTCTATTCCAATATTATTAAGTGAACACCGAAATATATAATATTAATGTTTTTGGAGCTATCATACCAATCGTAGATATGATTGCGGAGGATTGGATAAAATCGAAAAATGCGCAAGAGAGAAATGTGATGATCAGAAGGGCACAGAGTGCACGCATAATTGTTACGTGCGCATATTGCATCATGGTAGTAGGGTGCTTGTTTATCATCGTTCTCCCCGGATTTGGAATGTCGATAAGACTAACGACCAACGTTACTGATCCAGGCAGACTAATGCCTTTACAAACCTATTACATTTACGATGTAACAAAACGACCGCAATATGAATTGACGTATATGAGTCAAGTTATCTATATAATTCTCGCAGTTATATCATATACTGGAATTGATCATTTCCTTGGATTGCTGGTTTTCCATATATCTGGCCAACTGGATATTCTCAAGGATCGTTTAACACATTTGGATAAGTACATCAATTCTCACGACATATTAAAAAGATGCGTGGCACGACATATTCGTTTACTTAGGTTTGATATTTATAGGAAATATGTAATTCATATGAAATGTATATTTTGTTCTTGTGAAGTTTCTAATATACAAAACATCGTTTGTGTAGAGCCATTGCCATTATTGAGGATACGTATAATATAACATTTCTTTCATTATTTGTATACTTTGCAATACTCTTCGCTTTCTACGGTTTCCGTATAATTAACGTAAGTGTGCAAATGCTTAAAAATAAAAATTTTTTTATAAATTAATTTTTAACATTAAAAATTATTAACGCAAATAATATCTAAAATGCTGCTATATTTACAAGATATTTTGTCATAAACGTCTAAAATAATTAAGGTTATAATAATTATGAAAAATCGCATTTTTTGTATGCTTCCTAACAATTAATTAGGTATTTGACGAAGGAAATGATTTATCACTCACGAACTTGATATATTTTGTATCCACAATTTTTAATTTATTTGCACATATGTGTCTATATTGTGCTCTCGGAGAATTTTTAGTGGCTCAAGTAAGTTGTATTCTTCTTTTTTATTATAAACATCATATAAGCTATATCGCGTATCGGAGTTTATATATTATTATATAATATGATATTATATAATATATATATATATATATATATATATATATATGATTTATTTAAGAAAGATGTTATTGTTATTGCACGATGAAATTTAATATTTGTCATATGTACATGGCGAAAATATAAATATTCATATCTAATACAGAAATATATTGGTGAAATCACTCAATAAAGTTTATATAAAATTAAATAACGTCAAAATTTAATGTAAGCTTCTAGACAATAGAAATTAATAGTATATTGCATTCATAATTTACATGAACACATTAATCTACAATTTAAAAATGAACATAAATCGGTTCACATAATCAATGGATAACTTATTATAAAGCAATATCTCGACTATATATCTACAACTCAACTAAATATTAATTTTTCTAAAAATATTTTTAATACTTTTTAGTGTAACGAAATATATCATGCGGCCTACAGTAATAAATGGTATTCCGTAGATCCAAAAATTGCACAGAACTTGTTAATCTTGCTAATAAGAGGCACTAAACCGGTTTATCTCACCGCTGGAAAAATGTTTCCCTTAACAATGACCACATTTTGCAGTGTAAGATATTTATTTAGTGTTTAATTATAATTATTATGTGAAAAGCATTTAAATGACACATAATATCAATAATACTTTTCATAGAATAATCTACATTACAATAATTTAATACTTAAAATATTTTTTACTTTATTGCATCTATGTATACTTTATGTTATACCTAATACTATGTATATCTTAATTTTTGTTATTACATATTCATTATATTATTAGTTACTAAATTACTTAATAAAATTATTAATTATTAAAAAATGTATTTTTCAGTTAATGAAAACATCAATCGGGTATATATCTGTCTTGCATACGACGAGAAGGTATTAAAAACGCGAGATAAAAATGCAAATGTTTTTCTGATAATATGTTACTTTTATAAAATGTGATAATCTAAGAATTGTATAAATATTGAAATGTGTTATTTGCAAATAAATTATAGATTTTACTGCATAATTTAATGGAAATATATCGAGAATTCTGTTAGATGATTAGAAACAAAATAATCTGAAATTAAATTCAATTCTATATCTCATTGTCGGTTTAAAATAGTCCATATTTTTCACAAATCAAATTCAAACGTTAAATATTAACTATTTGATATTAATTACATGTATGTGTGGAAATGTAACATAGATATATAAACTACGCTGATTCACTTGTTGTTATTCACTCTTTTCAGCGGTTACATGACACATGAGCTAGATAAGAGAAAAAAAACTTTGAATATTCAGTTAATTTTATTATAGATCGATAATTTTACGTTTTATAATTCAAAATTTTTAAAATTCTCATTCTGAGTATATATGCTTATTGTTAAATAAAAAATAACTTAGTTTTATGATAAAAGAACAGATATCGAAATTTAATCATTATTCAAGACATATACAATTCAATATATTTGTGCTCTCATTGATTTTTTTATAACTCAAGCTGTACTTGGCAAATCATATCCTTTGGTAAGTGAACAATTGAGAGTTTGATCCACAGTCCAGTGCTTCAAACAACGGTGATTTCGGAAACAAATAAACGACATTAATCAATTTTTACATTTTTGCATGAAATAAATACTATGCAATTCTTGAAAATTATTGAGAAAATTTAAAATCTTTGTATTTTCTTATTAAGAAAGTACTACATTTATTAAAACGTAAATGGAATAGCAAGAATGCCATCTGAGAGCAAATATATAAGAATATCTTTATACAAAAATATTGTCTTTAAGATTGTGAGTTGTATATTTGTTAAGTAAAATTGTATTTTGTTATATATCTAGAATATATATTATAATTTCAAAGTATCGGCTGATTATGTATCGTTTATATAATATTAGCAGAGTGACAATGAAAGCGTATTAATTATGCCATGCCATAATTCATCAGCAGAAGGAGGTATATTTCTTTCTAAGTATTTATGTGTAAAATGTAATATGGATATATATTTATCAGAATAAAATAAATTTTTTTAGTTATGTGTAATTCAATGTAATTTAAAACGTATGTCAATTAAATGTTATTTTGAATTAATATATTAATTAGGGCAAATCTTTTTTATATTGATTAGATATTGAATTCTATTTTCTTTATAATTATTA
This sequence comes from Aphaenogaster ashmeadi, assembly GCA_003063805.1. Classification (NCBI taxonomy): domain Eukaryota; kingdom Metazoa; phylum Arthropoda; class Insecta; order Hymenoptera; family Formicidae; genus Aphaenogaster; species Aphaenogaster ashmeadi. The sequence goes on along the minus strand of NJRQ01000245.1, from coordinate 285,032 downwards.
CGTATTGAAATTTTTTATCTTCTAACAATATCATATCATACAACAAATAAACTTTTGCAGAAATGAAGACCGTTTAAGTACTGCGTGATATATTCAATATAAATTCTTATTAACTACGGTTAAAATTCTATAGCCTTTTTCAGAAGCGTGGGAATATAACGCATGTAGTTACGCGCGCCTTTTTTATCAACATGATATCTACCCGTTATTATGCAATTTTTTATTGGCAAATGTCTTGCACGAAGATCGGTGTCGGAAATTTGAAATATTGAAAGCATGCGCGAGAAATGTTTTTGCCGCACAGAAGGTAACATCGATTCATGAAAAAGGAACAGACGCCAGTCTTTAGATAACATTGGACATGGAAAGTTCGAAATATGACATATATCGAGGTGCTTATAGTTTTCATCATTGTAGCTGTACATGAAAAAACTTAAAGAAAGTATTTTACTTGCAATGTGTAAAAGAGTGGGAGCATTAATAATAATAATAACCTATGTTTTATTTTCCCACCGTTAACAAAAATTCTAGATTATCGCTTTTTACAGCGTATTGTGTTTCTTATTAACATATTAAACAACATTATTAAACAACATACTATAACAACATTACCTAACTACCACATATTAAGGTCAATGATTTTTGTTATCAGTTATTTATTATTTCCTAAATAATATTTAAACTTGCATGATTAATCAAAAGTACAGTGTTAAAAATATTTTGTTTTAAATTATTTCATGCACATTTCATTAAATAACTTTTTGTTTATTTGAACTAATTATGGCTGTATTTGTTCTAAATCGTGTAATTGTTTTAACGATTTCCGGATTTATCAAGGTTTCTACAGATTTCGAATGGGCAGTGAAACTAAATCGTTTCACTTTAGATATCCTTGGACTTTGGCCTAAGATGGTACAAAATTCTTGGCAGAAGTTAATGTACAATTTTCGAGTGCTGATAGTAGTCCTGGGATTAATACTCTGCCTTTTTATTCCTTCTATACATTCCTTGACAAAAATTTTTGGAGACGTCTTTCTAATGTTAGATAATTTACAATTCACTTTACCGGTCATAAGCTCCTCGGCTAGAATCATAATTTTTTGGTGGAAGAAAGAAGGTAGATACAATTTTTCGTTGTAACTATAGCGTTTTCCAATAAGACCTACCGGATGTTTTTAGATTTTGTTTCAAATGCGGCAACACTGTTCGATGTTTGTGTTAGATATCTGTCATCTGTAGGTCATTACAAATTACAATTTCAGTCATGGAGCGATACATTACTAAAATTGTAGAACAACGTGTTCATATTGTTAAAACTTATTACGGAAATTCGTGTTTTGTGAAAAACAGATTTCGCAAAATTCGTGATTTTTTCGGTTCGCATAATCGCCCAACAGAGAAAACAATTCACAGTATAGTGCATAAATTCGAAGAAACTGGATCTGTAAAAGATGTATCGACGCCTGTGCGTGCTCGTTCAAAACGTTCAGCTGAAACTATTGCCGCGGTTCGTGAAAGTGTAGCTGAAAATCCGAGAATGTCAATTCCTCCATGTCATCGCTCCATGACTAAAATTATAATTTGTAATGACCGACAGATATCTAACACAAACATCAAACAGTGTTGCCGAATTTCAAACAAAACCTAAAAACATCCGATAGCTTTTATTGGAAAACTCTATATAAGCTATAAACGTATGGTAAATTAAAAATTTAGTATTAAATATTACTAATTTATATTAATTAAATATTAATAACTTAGTTAAACATGCATAATGGTTCAATTTATTTATATAAATGGATTCAATATAATGGAGTTATATAAATATGTTTTATTTATGGAACGCTTCGCGTCAAGCGGGCCACTTCTCTGTCCAAAAATTAACGCAATGGAAAAAAAACGTTTGAGGTCTCAAAATATTCGTATACTTGTGTACTTTCCAAGGGAACGTGGCCTTTTGAAAAATTCAATATGGCGGCTCCAATATGGCGCCTGAAATCCGCAAATGTCTCGAATGATTTTACAACATCTTTGTAAAAAATTTTTCATATACAATGTGTTCATATATGTTTATACATGTTTATATATGTTTATATACGTTTATACAAGTTTTATACATGAATTTTTTGGATTTTCATTACTCGCGGAGCTTCAGAAAATCGTTTTGCGAGAAATTTCTGAGTTTTCATGTGTTTCTCAGTGAACATGCTTTCCTTGTCATTGTAGGAAAAAAATTGCAAGTAATGCGATACTCTGGTGCTGTTGAACTAATGGTCACTATAGAGTATTAGACTTCACATAAACAAAAATTATGATACTCACGCTTTATGTACCGATTCCAAATCCGGCCGCTAAAATAGTCTAGAACTTCATCGTGCTGAGAAAAATGCGATTAAAGTTGCTTCTTCTACCTATTATACAAATATCATGAAAAAATCACATATAATCATTATAACTTATAATATTTCAATTATTCAATTTTTTTCATTATCTTAAATGAATCATAAAACCCTAAACCTATAAACCCTGAACTCATTATTCTATAATCAAGTTTAGGGTTTATGGGTTAAGCGTTCATGTGTCTGCAGATTCATAATCAGTAAATTCGAAAATCAAAAGTCCGAGTAATCAATTTTAGGCCGATTGCAATGATTTTTGGTTACTTAGAGAAGGGAAATTGGGTTAAAAGCCGCCATATAGAATTCGCCATTTTGAATTTTAAAAATTTAGTTACAGATTCGTAATCAGCGACCTCAAAAATCCCTTAGAGATCATTTTCAAGCAGATTTGTCAAGTTTTCGCATTTTAATCGAAGATGTTGTAAGATCATTCGTGACTTTTGCGGATTTCAGGCGCCATATTGGATCCGCCATATTGAATTTTTCAAAAGGCCACGTTCCATTCAAAGGTACACAAGTATACGAATATTTTGAGACCTCAAACGTTTTTTTCCATTGTGTTAATTTTTGGACAAAGAGGTGGCCCGCTTGACGCACACACAAAACGTCCCTTATATATAAATAGTTTTTAAGGTACTTCTTAAATAATTTATGAATATAAGTGCTTTTTATATCATAAAAAATTATATATACATATAACTTTTAGAATAAAATATAAACTTTTAAAATAAGTTCTTCTTAACAAAATTTGATTTTGCTAAGAGAAGTAGTAATATTGTTTCAATTTCCTTTTTTCAATGTTTTTTACTATTTAGGATTAAATGTAACATATTTCAATTCAGCAATGCTGTAAAATGTGCATAAAATTGTTTATTTTTTAAGCTATTGTACCGATTATGAACATGATCATGAAAGATTGGACAAAGACGAAAAGTGATCAAGAAAGAAATTTAATGATTCGAAGGGCACAGACTGCACGCATAATTATTATTTGTTCCTACTGCTTAATGGGAATGCAGTGCTTCTTTCTCGTTGTATTGCCTGTTTTTGGAATATCAATGAGACAGACTCCGAATATTACTGATCCAGGAAGACCATTGCCTTTACAAAGCTATTATATTTACGATATAACAAAAAAACCGCAATATGAACTGACATTTATTAGTCAAACCATCTACGTAGTTCTCGGTATGATGGCTTACACTGGAATCGATAATTTTCTCAGTCTTCTGGTTTTTCATATGTGCGGTCAATTAGACATTCTCAAGAATCGTTTGCAACATTTGGATAAACACATAAATTATCACAAAGTGTTAAAATGCTGCATAGCAAAACATATACGTTTACTTAGGTTTGTTATTTGTAGGAAAGTATATACACGTAAATACAATTTATATAAAATGTGTGATCAAATATACTTAGTACACGAAATATCTTTTATAGAGCTATTGATGTTATTGAAGATACTTATAATGTAATACTTCTCGGTTTATTTATATATTTCGCGATACTCTTTGCTTTCTTGGGATTTCGGCTAATTAGCGTAAGTATCTAAAAATTTACATAAATAAAATTAAGTTAATATAAATACACATTTGTTAAATTGTCCTGGAGAATTAATGTATAAACTAATAATGAATACACTCTGATTAAAAAGCTAGCTACTACATTTACGTAACATATTACAAAACTCTATACTAATATTAATAAGAATAACTGTGTCTTTCCAATAATTTCATAAATTAATTAGCTATTTGATGAAGGAAGTGATTTGTCTTTCACTCACTTTATATATTTCGCATCTATTTTCAATATATTTATACACATGTGCCTATATTGCGCTATCGGCGAGATTTTGGTCGCCCAGGTTAGTTGCATATATATACTTCTTTTTTATTACAGAATTATGCAAATTGAATATTGTATAATTTTATTGTACATGTTAACTTTATAGACTACCATACGGTAGTGACTAATTCTTATTTAGATGTGCGAGACAATGTATACAATAATTTTTATACAATAATAATTTAAAAGTGCTTTTGATATGTTCAAGTGCAATAAAATATATTACGCGGCATATGATAGTAAATGGTACACCGTGGATTCCAAAATTGCAGAAGATTTGTTGCTCTTAATGATACGAGGCTCTAAACCAATCTATCTCACCGCTGGAAAAATATGTCCTGTTACAATGGCCACATTTTGCAGTGTAAGATATTTTACTATTTGATTCAAACATTAAAACATTGTTCGGTGTTATTCAAATTTTATTAAAGTTTATTATATAACACAAATTATGTTTTAATGTATAAAATTTAAACTTTTTATTTTATTTTATGTACATGCAATCTTAAAAATTGCAATTATTTAACTATTAAGCTTATAATGTTAACCATATTATCATTAAAAATGTGTTTTTCAGTTAGTCAAGACATCTGTTGGCTATATATCGGTTTTGCATACAACAAGGAGATGATAGAAAAAGTCAGAAAAATGTAAAGTTTTTTCAATATTATGCAATTTTTGATAGAATACGATAGAACTCTGTGCCAGTATTAATATGTTATTTGCAAATAAATATATCTTAATGCATTATTTGAGTGGAATATGCCTAAAATTCTATTTCATGGTAGAAATATATTAAGTAGAGATGATGTTGGAATTTTATTGGGTGAGTATATGTATAGAAACTCTTGAAAGAATCGTAATCTCCAGATATCCACTTTTAAAATGTAAGCCAGGCCATTGTTTTAGACTTAACTATTTATTTTATAACATATTATTAAATATAAAGAATAAACAGTTT
>NJRQ01000245.1:191673-208501 GCA_003063805.1 Aphaenogaster ashmeadi | reverse complement strand
AGAGAGAGAGAGAGAGAGAGAGAGAGAGAGAGAGAGAGAGAGAGAGAGAGAGAGAGAGAGAGAGAGAGAGAGAGAGAGAGAGAGAGTTGTTTTACACTTGTCACTTTTTTACTCAGTTTTAATTCGGATATAGTACTATTTACTCTATTTTAAAGTTTCATTTTCACACACATAATACTCTATAAAAAATATGAAATTAACTGTATATATTTATTAAATTATTTTTACAGAATTTTATGAGTATTATCAGAATGAGTCATTTATAGATATTTTGATCGTCTTATGTTGTCACAAAATATTATTGTAAAGTATTGTTAAAAATTTGGTTTTTCACTCTTTCCAGCTAATAAAAACGTCGGCTGGTTACGTATCTGTTTTGCTTAGGATGTCAGTTTAATAAATTGAAATAAATACAAAGAGATATCATTTCATATTACGCTGTCTACAAGCATTCAAAAATATGTAAGTATTAATTTAATTATAAATTATATTTTTTCACTAATATAATTATAATAGTAAGTATGATTAATTCAAGTAAGTTGTAATTTTTCTACACTAGATAAAGGAAAAAACTTAACGGTAAATTATTTAAACATTATTATTATAATTAATTACAAATACATTCTATAAACTTTAGTTTTTTTAATGTACTCTTCTTTTTTATCAGAATATATTTATACGCTTTTTTATTAAAATATATTTTATAAAAAGACAAAATAAATAAGTGAAAAAATGTTATATAAAGTTCAAAAGAATGTAAAAGTAATATATTTATTAGGGAGCAAAAGTATATATAAAACAGTTATTTATAAAAAAATAAAATGGAATTAAATACCTAAGTGTATGTACTAAGAAAAATAAATTTTGTTGTTGAATAGCGACGATTTATATTTTAGATGAGAATTTTTTATTTCTAATATTAAAGAAGGTGGTGCAAAAGTCGCCATTTTCTGCCCTCAACGGGAACCTGTAAAACATGCTTTGCTACCTTATTTGAAGTTGAAAGAAAAAGAAAATAATATTCTTTTTACCAGAAAACAGCGGGAAATATTTTAGGAGCAATAATGAATGTCTTTAAAACGTATATCAAAATAGCTGTGTTTGAGCGGTTTAATAAGAGATGAAAAGTTTTGAAACGCATGAATGAGAGTTAAATTTGTGTAAAATAAATGTTGCATATGTAAGCTAATGATTTATATATAGATAGTATTATTGAGAGAATAACAATCTAACACGCTGCAAAGTACGGGCTTTCTAGTGTATTTCGAAGATTTATACAAACCCTCGTTAAAAAAATTCTGTAGAATTAATTCATACTAACAACTTGTAAGTCAAATCTTATAACCGCGCTTAGCCTAACCCGAAGCAACAAACGAGGACGTGGCGGTTACTGCCTCCATTTTTTAATTTTTATATATTTATATATATATATATTTTTTTTTATATATTTTTATTAAACTATTCATTTAAAATATTCAGAGAATTCAGAGAAACGATTAGGAGATTTAGTCTTCGGACTCTGATGAACCATCACGATTATATGAAACGTAAACTATAGATTTTTTTTTTTAGTACTGGCAGTGAATATCGGAATGCACTCTTAATAACGACGTTAATTTTTAAAAACAAAGTTTAATAAAAAATTTTGACAAAATGACACATTTGTAAATTACAATATAAATTCCTATAAAGATAAGTATACTCAAAAATAAAGATATTAATATAAAGAATTAGAAGAATTATTAGTTGAGTTTAATATAATACAGCTTGCTATATAGAAACTAGTTTGGAGTTTAAAGTTTTAATATTGATTATTAAATAATGTAATTTTATAATCTAACATCTTACTTTAGCATTTCAAAAAAGTAACGAAAAAAGTAACGAATCGTTACTTTCTAAGTAACGGTAACGGTAACGCGTTATTTTTTAAAATTAGTAACGAGTAACGGTAACGAGTTACTTTTTACAAAAAGTAACGGTAACGGTAACGCGTTACTTTTTTAGAGTAACGTTCCCAACCCTGGGTATAGATGATAGTACAGTACATTATCACACACACACGATGACACGTTATTCTCGAGTGTAATAGATATATAGCTCTGACATTATAGCCATCAATCGATTAGAGAAAAAGTGAAGAGCATCTATGAACTATTATTCAAGTTTTTTGTTGGAACATGAAACTCGGAGGGAGTGGAAACATTGTGGCTGCTATGCATATTTAACGCGAATATTTCTTTCTCAAATTGATCGTCTCTCTCTTTGAGAATATTTTCCGCATGCGCATTGGATATACTTCGTTACATAGAAGGTAACTTCACTCTATGAAGAAAGAATAGTCGTTAGTTTCTACTTAACATTCGATATGAATACTTCGAATATTTTAGAATATCGAGGTGCTAATCATTACATTATGGTTACCGTAATCAAACAGCAAGACTTGTTTCGTAAAGAAAGAATATTTTGGATTCTGTAATATATATGCTTGTATGGTTATGAGTGCACTAGTATAATTTGTGTGCGCGTTTGAAATTTATATCTTTTCATGATACTCAACATAACTATTTTTGCAATTTTGCTTTGATATATACATATATATATTATTTTTAATAGTAGATTTTAATAATACTTGTTTAATAGTAGATATAACAATTTTTATTAATTTTTATTTTATTTTAATAATTGATTTTAATAGTACTTGTTTAATAATGGATGTTTAACATAAAACTTTTATCAAATATATAAATATAAAGCTCAATGTCGATTACCGCGGATTTTGGTGCGTAATAATAACTTTTGTGAATTCCCTGTTCATGCGAACTGCGCGCCGCATATTCGTCGATCTTGAAACACAATCCTTACATGAAGCCGAAATTAATTTACATGTTAAATTGACGAGCAATTTAATAATTTTGATGCTAACAAGATCCCCCCTTCCCCGAAAAACTGTAAAGAAATTATTGCGAAAAATAACACCTCAACCAGGATTCGAACCTGGATCTTACTTTAAGGATTACTTTAAGGACGCCCGCACGGATTGTAGGGAGATCTAGGTTCAAATCCTGGTTGAGGTGTTATTTTTCGCAATAATTTTTTTACAGTTTTTTGGGGAAGGGGGGATCTTATAGATGCTTGTTAGCATCAAAATTATTAAATTGCTCGTCAATGTAACATGTAAATTAATTCCGGCTTCATGTAAGGATTGTGTTTCAAGACCGACGAATATGCGGCGCGCAGTTCGCATGAACAGGGAATTCACAAAGATTATTATTACGCACCAAGATCCACGGTGACCGACATTGGACTTCATATTTATATATTTGACAATTTCGTCGGTCCTAATCACTATAGTATAAAACTTTTATCTTGCTGTTTAATGTTATAATGATAATTAATTGTATAACTATTAATTATATAATAATGATATAACTCATATAATTTATGAAGTACATCAAAAACTTTTTCCCTTATATATTTATTATAAATTTACACAAATTATCAGGTGATAGCACAAATACAGTCTAGTAATATATTGGTGTTTATTGTTTAAAATTTTTCAAAATATATTTTTTTATTAATATTTCTTGGAACAGATAGATTTCGAATGGGCGGTAAAGATAAATCGTTTTAGTTTAAAGTTAATTGGACTTTGGCCTAAAATTAATTATGAGAACAACATTCAAGAGAAGTTAACGTATAGTTCCCGCTCTTTAGTTATTGTTCTAATATTAACAGTCGGTATTCTGATTCCTGGAATACATTCATTGATAAGAATTCATTCTGATATCATACTGCTGATTGACAACTTACAATCTATTTTACCGGTTATCACTTGTGTCGTCAGAATTATAATATTTTGGTGGAAGAAAAAAGGTAAAATAATTTTTTTTAATCAAAATGTTAATAAGTTGTATTACACTATAAATTACTATTGTGTAACTTCTACTTCAATAAGAGTATAACAGATTTTATATACAGAATGACAATCGATATATAAAATAAGAACTTGTTTCATTTTAATCTGGAGTAAAGGTTATTCGAAAATGTCGATATATAAAAAATTGTTGATTTATAAGCGACAGACTATACTTTTTACAAATTTAAATAATATTGTCACTTTTAAAGCTATTCTATGGATTATAAACATGATTGCGGATGATTGGCTAAGACTGAAAAATACGCATGAGCGAAACACAATGATCAGAAAAGCGCAAACCGCGCGTATAATTATCATATGCGCATATAGCGTAATGGCGATATCATTTGTTTTCGTTACCATTTTGCCTATTTGTGGAATCTCGCTCAGATATGTAACGAATGTCACTGATCCAGGCAAACTGCTACCATTGCAAATGTATTATCTTTACGACGTGTCGAAGAGTCCTCAATACGAGTTGACATTCTGTATTCAAGTTATTTCTATTTTCTTCGCTATCGCATCTTATACTAGTATTGATAATTTTCTCGGACTGTTGGTGTTTCATGTTTCCGGCCAATTGGAAATTCTCAGATATCGTATCACACACTTGGACAACTTTATTAATTTTCATAATGTTTTAAAGAACAATGTGATCGATCACAACCGATTACTTAGGTATTCGATGTCTCATAAATACAGATTTATAAATGTAATTTTTGTATAAATCAAATTATAAAAGAAGACTGCTTGTTTCACATTGATTATATCGTGAAAATATTTTTAAGATTATTTTTCTCATTAGCCCTCGTATAGTCTTCCAATCTTAATCAAAGATAAATACGATATTATTTTATAGAGCGATCGCCGTTATAGAAGATACATACAATATAATTCTCCTAATATTATTCTTATATTTTGGTATACTTCTTGCTTGTTATGGATTTCTGATAATAAATGTAAGTGTTTGAAAATATTTTATGCATGTATATATCGTACAATATTTAATTTGTGTTATTATACTAAAAAGGAAAAAAATTCAACATCGTACATTTTACTTTCATAACTGGTATAAAAATTGTTTTGTTTACACATGTTATTTAGGTAATGGAAAAGGGGAATGATATATCGATTACTCATTTGTTATACGAAGTATGTATTCTTATTAACGCATTTGGTCACATGTCTGTCTATTGTGTTGTAGGAGAGATTCTAGCGGCAGAAGTAAGTTGAACAATACAATTTTTTTATTTTTATTATATTTTTGTGATATTTGTCCTGGAATCTACAAAAATTATATTTTATACATCCTTATTGTACAAAATATACTGCCAATATTAATTGATTAATTGTACATATATAGTGAACTATATAATATCAATTATAAAATATAAAATCGTACGCAATATATATCGAAATTAATACTTTAAATAATAAAAAATAACTTTGTAATGATTTTCAGTGCGATCGAATTCATAGTGCAGTATACAACTACAAATGGTATACTTTAGAACCAAGAAATGCAAGATGCTTAATTTTCTTAATGAATAGAAGCAGCAAACCAAGTTATATCACCGCTGGAAAAATATTTCCTGTGACAATAGCTACATTTTGTAATGTAAGTTGTTAAAATATAAATTAGAATTTTATAATGTAAATATGATTTCTACCATTGTTGCAGAAGACGTTCGTATATATGTGATGTATTATTCATAATATAATTTCTACTATTGTTGCGCAGAAAACCTTTATATGTCATGTATTATTCATATGTAAAAATCTGACTTTCATAGCCTAAAACTTGAGATTTGCACTAATTTTACTTTTAACATGATGGATATTATTATTTTCCTTTTATTACCTGAGTTAATATTACTTTAATGATGAGACTTAACATCGTATTTTATTATAATATTTTGTATATTTGCTTACATATTACATGTGTTATTATCAATTTTTTTTCAGCTCATAAAAACGTCAGCCAGTTACGTATCCGTTCTCCTTACAACAAGAACCTAATTGAATATTTTAAGCTGAATTTAAACTATTCCTGATATTACACAATTACAAGTTGGATTAGTTATATAACCAAAATATGAATGAATATAATAATAACTTACTGATTGTATAAACTATTTTAATAATATTGAAATTTAAATAAAATAATTTATATAATTTCTTAAACATAAAAAAGAAATAGCGTTGAGAGATTCTCATATCCGTTTAGTTGGCTGGTCAAATGACCATATAGCTATTTTCAATTTTTATTAAATTTTATTAAAACGAAACAAAGTGATAGAGAAGTATTATACATATTTTGTTACATTATTATATAAAAAAGTTATAAATTGTTATAAATTGTTAGTCTGAAGTAGTGAAATATATTAAATAAAGTCTTGAAAATTTTCTAAAATTATTTTATGTAACAATACCCGTCTTCCCGGGCGTGGAGTCGCTCGTCGGTTTGGTCAGGGCGAGTGAAAGGTATGGCCGTGGGAATAAAGCAGTACGCGAGATGTTTATGCGATAAGTAAGATGATTTATTCTACAATAAAAGATGGATATTTACTGGGTGCTGCGCGGTTTCCTATTCCTAAACAAGGTTACAATGATTTCTTCGGTTAACGCTCGGACGGACAAACGGTCGGTAACACGGATACGCGGTATATGCATCTAAGAGACGCGGTATCTACAATTCTAGCAAAATTACCTTTTTAAAAAAAGGTAAAAAAAGCGCCAAGTAAACGCGCTGGTAGTTTGTACCAAACTATACCTCGTAATGTCTGTATCTCGAAAAAACCCAAGTGGTGTAGTATCGTTCATTAAAAAAAATACAATCCAAGTGGTACGTATCTATGTATTCTAATTCAAGGGTTTTTCTATTCTAATCCAAGTGGTAGTAGCTTTAATTCTTCTTAACAAAATAATTATATCACAAAATTGCAATACCTAACTCAACCCAAGTGATATGTATTTTGCAAAAAAAAATATTTGAAATCTTTAAATTGGGCCAATTACAAAGAGAATATATGATTAGAATTTTATAAGATAAAAAATTTTTAATTTAACAAGAATTAAAGAGTTAACAGTACAAAATGAAAAAAATTTAATAAAAACAAAAATAATTTTTATGTAAAGAAACTTGGCGCCGCACTGGCCGAAAACGGCGCAGGCCGATAGCGCGAGCGCGAGGCGTACGCGCGGTTTCGTGGGTATCGCGGTGCTTGTTGCACGTTGCAGTTTTCCACCCTTCTAATCCCCGGTGTAGGAACACGGATGGTGGCGACTGTCGAGAACGCTCGACGGAGACCGAGAACGATCGTCCTCCTTTTTCTTGTCGGCACCGGAGGATAAGCTGTGGGCAGTACAGATGCCGAGAACGTTTAGTGGAGGCAATGTGCCTCCTGTTCTCGCCGAATTATCTAATGGAGCGGCGCGGTATCATATGTCACTCCATCAGATGATGTTCACCGTTGCTAGGAGATCTAACAAATAAGCTATGTTATTGCCTTAGGAGTCCGCCCTACCGCTTTCCGCGCGCTAATTCGCTCTCAGACATTTCAATTAATTACTCAATAACTAATGCAAATTTTGCAAAGAGGTACATGACTTTTCGCTTTCGTTTGACCTAATCTACCTCCACCTTTAAGGTGGTTACTTTCCTCCCGGACACTTGGGTATTTAGATGTTACTTTAACATTGAGGTAAAACTTTTTATAGAATAGAACGTCTGTAACAAAATAAATTTACATATTCTACATTTAAACAGATTCATGTTTTAAAACATTTTATGTTTTATTAATAAACAATTAAAATAATTGCGGCAAGTAAATATTCTTCTGCAATGAATACAATAATTGTTATAAAATTAATAAATCCTTATTATTTATTTAAAATATACCATAAAAATAAAAAGTTATAACTATCAGTTATAATTCAATTATATTCTTTACATGTTAGAAAATATCATAATATTATATTTCAATACATTTAAGTACAGACCGACTATACACTCTTATTGTGATGAAAACAATATTATACACAAGTTACTGTCCTACAACACAAAAACGAAAAAAAGAATTTAATTGAGATCACACACGCAACGTTCAAGATCGATTACAAGTGCGTGAGAACGTAACAGGTGGTTAAAAACGGGTTGCAAGCAGGTATTTAACAACCTCTCGTGTAATATCAGTTTTTATTCGCTTCGAATGTTGCACGCACGAGAAGTTGACAAAACTTTTACAACAGAAAGAGTTTAAAAATTTAAAACCCTTTGTACGATAATCATCCCTCACTTTAAAAAATTTTTATTATGCACATGCACATGGTAATCCGCCAAATGGAAGTTAACGTTGTTTCATGATGAGGAAGTAAACGTCAGTCTATAGACTACATTTGACATGGAAGCTTCAAAATATTCTACATATCAAGGTGCTTTTCATTGCAAGTAAATGACTATCATCAGCGAAAAATCATACAAGTTAATTCGTGTATGTATGTATGTACATATTAATATATGAAAATATACATTATTATTACACGCTGATATATGAAGGAAAAGCAGATTCATGTAATATCTTCACAAAATTATTTACAGATATATCAATACTTAAACAAATGTGGCTTCACTGTCGATGTGACATTGTGCATTTTTACAACTTGTCATTTTTTCGCATATGATAGTTAATTACCTCTTTTTGCTATGATACACTTTTCTTTATAACGTGTAACTTTAATTAGAAATGAACTATTTGTATATATATATGCAAATAAAGTTGCATTACATTATTTATTATAATTGGTAAAACTTGAATATTATTATATTTATATTTTGTTATGCTTGTATAAATTGGTATTTAGTGAATAATAGCGATGTGTGATACATTTTTCCTTTCTCTGTTGTGCAACAAGAGATAAAATAATTTTTTTTAAAACTATTTAATATTTATGCATTTCAAAACATCGCCACATAAATATTAAATAAAAGAAATTTAAAATAACGTACATTTTGTGTCTTTTTAAATATTAAATGTACATTTAAATATTAAATGTACATTTAAATATTAAATGTACATGTATCTTTTTAAATATTATTTTATTAATATTTATATTTTAAATATAATATTTGATAAATTATGTTATCAATAATGTTTATCAATAACTAATTTTTTATGAGAATTTTTTCAATATTAAAATGTTGGAACAGATAGATTTCGAATGGGCGGTGAAGTTAAATCGATATAGTTTGGAATTCGTTGGACTTTGGCCTAGGTCCGAGCAAACTACATGGAAAAAATGCATGTGCAATTTACGTGCACTTATAGTTTTTCTGATATCAATTTTCGTGATAATCATTCCTGCCATACATTCTTTGATAAGGATTCACTCGGACATTAAACTAGTAATAGATAATCTGCAATTTACTTTACCAGTCATCACCTCGGTGCTAAGACTTATAATTTTTTGGTGGAAGAAAGAAGGTAGGATACAATTAAAAAGTCATTAAACAATAAAAAAATATTTTACATAATATACATTCACGTACCTATATAGTATCATACTTAATAATTATTTTCAATGAAATTCACAAAATTTTAAATAAAAAAATGTCTTATACTAATTACATTTATTTTTAAAAAACATAGAAATGTAATGATGATACGACAATATTATTCTCAAATATTTATACTTATATATTTATTATATTTATAGTAAAATTTACTTTAAAAATTAATTTTGAACATGTATTATGTTTCCTTAATATTTAATTCAAATTTAATTCTGTAGGAATAAAATTTTTATAAATAATATTAAAATTTATTAAGTTTAGTGCAATATCATTATTTCTTAATATAAATTAATAATTATTAGTATCTAATTTTTCTTATTTTTATTACATTTTTTGTTTCTGTATTTTCAAAGCTGT
Organism: Aphaenogaster ashmeadi; assembly: GCA_003063805.1. Taxonomy (NCBI): domain Eukaryota; kingdom Metazoa; phylum Arthropoda; class Insecta; order Hymenoptera; family Formicidae; genus Aphaenogaster; species Aphaenogaster ashmeadi. Next base: position 198,656 of record NJRQ01000245.1, on the reverse strand, counting down.
AGCGCTACTAATAGATATGATCGCGGACGATTGGGCAAAGACAAAAGCACCTCAAGATAAAATAGCAATGATTGTAAGAGCGAAAACGGCTCGTATAATTATTACATGTGCATATGGTCTAATGGGATCAGCTTTAGCCCTTGCAATTATTTTGCCGATCTTTGGACATTCGATGAGATATTTGACAAATTTTACTGATCCAGGCAGACCGCTGCCACTACAAGCATATTATATTTACGATATCACTGAAAGTCCTCAATATGAGATAACATTTATTTCACAAGCTATCTCTATATGCTTGTGCGTTATGCTTTACACAGGAATAGACAATTTTCTTAGCCTCCTAATATTCCATGTCTCTGGTCAGTTGGACATCTTAAGAAACCGTATCGGACATTTGGATAAACTCGCAAATTTTCCGGACGCACTAAAAAATTGTATAATGGATCATGCACGGTTACTCAGGTATTGTATTACTTATATTTAAATGTAAATAATAAGTGCAAATATATGTAAATAATAAATGTAAAAAAATGTAAATAATATGGAAAACAGTTAACGATAGCGATAAATATATTTAAGCTTATATCTCCTTAGCTGGCTTCGCAGACCCCACAAGTTCCCCATCTCAAAATGTTCAGTAAAGCATGCCCTATTTCCTGTTTAATTTTTGCACGTTTTTACTAAATTACCCTGTATATATGAGAAAGAAAAGTTTACTTACGTTTTTATATTATAATACACATAAACATAAATATAAATTGTATAAAATATTGTTCACAATTTTTTAATAATATTAAATAAAAATATATGTGCGCACACAGTAAAACAAAAAGGAAATTTGAAATTAGATGCACACTTCTAGTACACTTTAAAAAGATTTTTAATTTTGCACGAATGGTATAGAACTATTTATTATTCTAGATAGCATAAACTAATACATATAAAATATTGCTTTACAGAGCTATCAAAATTATACAGGACATATTCAACATAATGCTGCTTATATTATTTTTGTATTTCGTTATACTCTTCGCCTTTTATGGATTTCTAATAACCAATGTAAGTAACACATTTATAAAAATTTTCGACATACGTTCCGCACATCATATAATTTTAATATGTTATAATAGCAAACTTATATATTTACACAAGCATTGCACTATCTCATAATTATTACCGCTTGCTTCATCGGTTTATATAGAATCCGTTTTTCTAAATAAAGAATTTAGTGCTCGCGCATATGTAAATCTTTTGATAGTAAAATAATTATATCTCCTTTATAATATAAAATGATCAGTTGTTTCAAGATGGAAATTATTTTTCATTTTCTGGTTTGCCATATCTCGTAACTATCGTTACTAATACGCTTGGTCATATGTGCGTTTATTGTGCAGTCGGCGAAATTTTATCAGAGCAGGTAAAAGTTCAAAATATATATTCTTTAATTTCTAATGTTTATTATACTTTTGTAAATTATAACAATTTATAATGTAATTTTACAAAAAGGCAATTTAATTGTAAATAAGTAAATTAAAGTTTTATTTAAAAAATTTTAAATAAATAAACCGTGTGGAATTTATATGCATGAATTAATTTAAATTATTCAATATTTTATATTTTTATGTAAATTTGATATTAATTAATACAATTGACTACACATATTTATTTTTAAAATTACAAACAATTTGTACTAAAATTGAAATCTAATTTAATAAATTTTTAACAAATATTTGGATGTATCTTTAATGGTTTTAAGTGTGATCGAATACATTATGCTGCATATTATAATAAATGGTACACTCTAAGTCCAAGAAATGTACGAAACTTAATTGTTCTAATGATCAGAACCAATAAACCTCTCTATCTTAGTGCTGGTAAAGTATTCCCTTTGACAATGGCTACATTTTGTAACGTAAGTTATTTAATAAATTTTGAATATACAATATTTTAATAAGAATAATATACATTATTCTTTATATATCGTCCATAACATTTCAATATATAATACATTGTATTTTAGTTTCTATTTTTTGTATTAATCTTTCTACATACATAATTTATCCCATATTACTAAAAATATTTATTTCTAGCTAATAAAAACATCAGCTGGTTATATATCTGTTTTACTTACAACGAGGATTTAATAAACACTGTTATTTTGGAATGGAATAATGCAGCAAAATATTATATTTTTTTATAATGTTATCAAAAAATATTATAAATTGATGTAATGTATTGATCAGAACAATATTAGAGAGAGAGAGAGAGAGAAAGATATATAACTTTTAATGATAAGTAGAATAATAACTTGTAAAAAAGTGTTAAAAATAATAATTGTAAAAATGTTAAATGTCAAAACTAATAAGCTTCTCTATCTCACCGCTGGTAAAGTGTTTCCTTTAATGATGGATACATTTTGCAATGTAAGTTACAATAAACATCCGCTATAATTTTGATATAAACAATATTCTATTTATTATGTGCATTTTAATATTTTGACTTAACTTTACTTTTCTATATTTGTATAAATTCTATACTTCTTATCCTGTATTATCATTAATATATATTTTTTAGCTGTTAAAAATATCAATTGGATATACATCTGTCTCACAATGAAAAGTCGATCAAACATTTGAGATAAAACCAAATTATTCATAATATTGTACACGAATTAATTACTTATATAAAATAGATTGACTACTTTAGAGTATATTAAGTTAAAATAAAGATTTTAAAATTGTTGAAATTAAAAAAGTAATTCAATAAAAAAAATTATTATCTACAAACGCCGTAAATGTACGTATATGTAAATTTGTCACATATTTCGTATTTGTAGTGTTAAGTCCCGACGCAATATGCACAAAGGAATTTATCTTGATAGAAATATGTATTTTTTAATCATCGAAATTAATAGGGCATATTATTTTTATTGAATTTGTATTTTTTAAATTACTTTATATATTTATACGCATTTACAGATATCACAGAGACGAATGATTTCTTTATCATCAACGATAAGAAATTAGATACTTATTTTACTTCTTTCCATACATACAACTTATGCAGTAAATTTAATCAGACCAATTATGATGTAAAAATATTTCTGGATGGCAAATAATAATTGCTGAAATGTTTAGAAGCTGTAACTATTTATTTAATACAGATATTATTTAGAAAACAATTAATTATTAATCTATTAAGTATGGTATCCAGAAATATTGCAATATTTTACATAAATAGCGTATTTATATGGAGTAATTCATATATTTTTTGTAAAAAGAAATATTAAATAACATCGACTAAAGGCAAGATTGATTGAAAGAAATAGAGAACTTAATAAGAAAAACGATATATTTAACACTAAGTTGAGAAGCATATTTCGTGTACATTCATAGAGAAGTAATAACATAAAATTAATAAAGATACATACAAGTTAATGTAATTCTCTATTAATGTCATAAGATACAAAAAACAATGTCTATTTATTTTAATATTATTCTCTCATTATTATAATAAAAGCAATACTAAAAAGAATTAACCACATTATGGCAAGACGTCTATAGTTAAGACTATAGACAGATCGATTACAACTGCGTGAGAACCAGTTACCATCTCCTGACCTGCCGTGACCAGGTACTTATCTACCAGTTATTACCTCAGTTTTTATTCATGAATACTTCGTACTAGTAATTATCTGAAGTTATACAACAAGAGGGGACATTTCGAATTTTTAAAACTTCCTATTGTGCGCATTGGAAACATCTCACGTTTTAAGAATTTTTATTATGCACACGAATATCGCCCCTGTTATATAGATGTTAATGTCTTTGCATGAGAGAAACGAATGCCAGTCTATAACTTACGTTCGACATGGAAACATTAAAATACTTTACATGCCAATATACTTTCCATCGTAAATATCATAACGGATTATTATCGGAGAAAGATCAGACAATTTGTAAAAGTAAGATACAGTCATCATATGTGTTATATGTAACATGAAATACGTTAACGAAAAGAGTTTGGCATTTAAACATTATATGTACATACATTCGTATATTTAGACATTGCAATATGTAAATGTATGTATTATGATTTTCAAAATAATAATCAAACATATTCCGATTTTTCTCTATTTATATGTTATTTCGGATATGGTTGTAAATATAAATTTTAGTAAAAAAGATATCTTATTATTTACTAAAATATAATTCTAGAAGTAAATACTTCGTACTGAATTTGCAACTCATCTTCTAAAATTTCAAAAATTATTGCACTTTATTTTTAATATTGCTTATATAATAATTAAATAATACTAACATGCAGGGTGTGTGTGTGTGTGTGTGGGTGTGTGTGTGTGTGTGTGTGTGTGTTGGCAAGTAACGCATTACTTGTAACGCAGTTACCGTTACCATTATTCTTATATAGTAATGATTTGGTAATGACGTAACATTTTTTCATAGCGGTAATGGTAACGCCAGAATTGACAAAGTCACTTTTGAAAGGTAACATTGAAAAAAATAATACGTTACTTTTATTTGTTATGTAATGAATATTGTTACACTGTAAAAAAAGGATGTAATATTACTTCACTATATTTATGATGGAAACTTACAAAATCGTATTTTCACAATAATTGTTGTAAAAATACATGATTTTGTTACGTTTCCGTTATAAATAATGAAACTTTTAAACTTATTTACATAAATTTTTACACTTGTTCCTGTAATTTTACATACTTTTTTTACAGTGTATGTAAAGTAACCAACTATGGCGTTACCGTTATCGTTATGAAAAAATGTAACGCGTTATTACCAAATCACTACTATAAAAAAGTTATGATAACGGTAACAACATTACAAATAACGCGTTACTTTCCAACCCTGCTAACTTGTAATATATATTTCATTTCTTTTAATACGTGGCGCTCTGGAACTTATGCTCCAAAGCTTTACGAAAAGCATCGTGCTTTACATAGAATAAATAAATTATTTTAAACCATTATAGTTTTTATTTTTGAAGTTATTGCTATATTTAGTATACACTGTAGCTTAATCACGATTAGTATCAAGCGATGCTAACCTTGACTTGAAAATTTTTAACATAAGTATAGAAACTTTTGTAAAAGATAGATTTCGAATGGGCAGTGAAATTGAACCGATATAGTCTGGAATTCATTGGACTTTGGCCTAAGTCCGAACAAACTACATGGGAAAAGCGTGTGTGCAATTTACGTGCGCTTCTAATTTTCTCAACGATATTACTCGTTCTTGTAATTCCTGGTATACATTCCCTGATAAGAATCCGTTTCGACATTTTACTAGTGACAGATAACCTGCAGTATACTTTACCAGCCATCACCTGTCTCCTAAGATTTGTAATTTTTTGGTGGAAGAGAGGAGGTAGATACAATTAGAATTTGATCATTATGCAATTTAAATTAATAAATATTGACACTCACTATTCTGCATTCTTATTATTTTTTTTTTGCTATTATGTTTTTAAGCTGTCGCATCGATAATAGATATGATCGCAGACGATTGGTTAAAAACAAAAACACTTCAAGAAAATGCAATTATGATCGCAAGAGCGCAAATTGCACGGATTATTATCACATTTGGATACAGCTTAATGGGAGTAGGCTGGATTGTTGTAGTTATTTTGCCCATATTTGGCCACTCAGTGAGATACCTGACGAATAACACTGATCTGGAGAGGCCATTGCTAATACAAACGTATTATATATACGATACAACTAAAAGTCCACAATACGAACTAACATTCACTATTCAAAGTATTGCTTTATTCTTCTGTACCATGTGTTATACAGGCATAGATAATTTTCTTAGTCTCTCAATATTTCATATTTCTGGTCAATTGGACATACTAAGGAACCGACTCTTGTGTTTACATAATGTCGCGAATTTCAACAACGTTCTAAAAAGTTGTGTGATGGAACATGTAAGACTGCTTAGGTATTTATCTTACGTATTATATATATGCAGGGTGTCCCATGACTCGAGGTCCATACATTAAGGGCGTGTTATTGAAGTCATTTAGAGTTGAAATTGTTTAATAAACATATGTCCGTAAATGCGTCCTAACAGAACTACAACCATTGAAAGTTGATGTGAATATTTGAAACATTTTCTGTCAGTCTGGTATTGTTTTATTAATTCTTGTCTTATTGCTTATTAATATGTTTATTAATAATTGTCTTATTAATTAATAAGAAATTCTCCTGGCATGGTGGAGCGAGCTGTTAGTTCACTTTTACGCAGGGCAAGACTTTGTATTGAATCTGCAGGAGATAATTTTAAGGTAAAACTACCGATTAGCGAACCCCCCTCCAACGACCTTGACCTTGACATATGTTGTCAATGTCATGACCCTGAGTAACCTTCAAAAGGTTTTAGCCGCGCGTTGGACTCTGTTTGTTAAAAAGTTATTAATCAAAAAAGTTTGAGAAATATAGCAGTTATATTTTGTGTATTGAAAGGCTTAAACGATACTAATATATGTATGTGTAAATAGCATATGTATGAACGAAGAAAAGTTATTTAAAGCAGTAAATCGTTAATATATTAAACAGTCCTTTTGTTAAAGCAGAGAATACTTTGTATTTATGTTTTCTAATATATGAAATTGTATATATACTTTTCACTATATATACTATATACTATATCAATTATTCTCTGCTTTAACAAAAAGACTGTGTAATATATTAAAGCTTTACTGCTTTAAATGACTTTTCTTCGTTCATACATATGCTATTTATACAAACATATTTACACATTTACACATACATTACATCTACCTAGTATTTGGTAGATAGTGCTGGTATTGATTATTTCGTGCACTATAACAACTCAATCATTTACTTAACTAGACAATTTCCAAAAGTTGATTTTTTTTGGTTGAGTAAATGACTGAGTTGTTCTTTCAATGCAAGAAATATTTCAAGAAAAATTGAAGGGGAA
>NJRQ01000245.1:123098-139631 GCA_003063805.1 Aphaenogaster ashmeadi | reverse complement strand
TATTGAACGCGCCTGGGAGGTAAGCAGCTCACTGTGCTCCTGTGAGTGGCAAGCTGCCTACTTTCAACGCGTAACTTTGGCATCACATAGCGGGGTAGCGACGCGTCGCAGACCATTTATTTATTAACAAAAAATGTTCGTCTATATCCCCTCTATCATCCCACAAAAAATCTGCACTTATTTCAAATACACCCTGTATGTGCGTGCGTGAGTATAAATATGTAAATATGTATATATGTAAATATTTAAATATAGGAGATGTAACTTCACCACTGTCGGTCCCAAGTCCGAATGAAAAGAAGGAGAGCATCTCGTCATTTAATCATTTTTTCAAATAAGACAATTTTTAATTTGCTCTCAATTATCACTACATTATATTCGATATAAATCGAATCTAGAAATACAAAATGATTCGTATAGAAGATTAGTTGGAAAGCAATAATTAATGTTTATCGTAGTTTCAAGTTTTCATGTTTCTCATAAGATTATTAAATTCTTTTGTAACAAGTGTTATAGTGGAAAATATAATGTAATTAATATTTTGCGATGCAATATTACATTAATTTTTAAATTATTGAAGAATAACTGACAACGATTTCGTAACGATGCGAATAAGAATTTTATTCATTTTATTTCAATGTACCAATTTTTCCTCAAGTCTGGCAATATTATAATGATTTTTTTTCCGTTTCTACGAAGAAAAATACATAAGAAAATGTAGAAATAAAACGATCCCCGAGCGGTCTCAAAAACGCTTAAAAGTTATACTCTCCTTTGTCTACTTTATATCGCAATAAATATGGTGCGATATATATGTATACGTGTTGCTTTAAAAAATTACAAATATTATTACAAGTATAAAAAGCATAATTATCGTGACAATTAACATTCTATTACTTCTCAATATTTACTCTTAAAAGTAACGTTCTTTTTTTACTTTCTCAGAAGAAACACAAGTGATACAATTAAATATGTCTTTATAATCTACTTCTATTAAATCTGATTAAATTAACTATTTGTGTTTCTAAGTACAAAAATTTGTTTAAAAATTCTTATTATGTTTACTTATCTTTACTGAATTATTTAGATAATGACGCAAGGTCGCAGTCTCTCCATCGCTCGACTTATTTATATCCTGACGGCTTTCACCAATACATTCACTCATATGTGTCTTCATTGCATGGTAGGCGAATTTTTAGTCATTCAAGTAAGTATTAATAATACTTTTGCTATTATGTTTTTCATGGTTTAGCATGTATAAGAACATATTAAATAATATCCAGTTATATTTATTTATTTAAATATCTAATAAATTCTATCAAATTTGTGCTTTAAAGTAATTGTTTTTTGGATTACTGTTTATCAAGTGTGATGGTATTTATGAGGCTGCTTATCAATACAAATGGTATAACTTAAAGCCAAGGCAGGCCAGAAATCTGTTGATTTTAATGATGCTGGCCAATAGACCACTGCACCTTACTGCAGGAAAACTTTTTCCCATGACGATGGCTACATTTTGTAATGTAAGATTATAAATTAACTTAATTACTATACAATACAAATAAAATTTCGCAAGGATTTATTGCAGATAAAAGTATTAAATAATTTGTTTTATTAACGTTGTAAATTGGAAATAACAACTAAATAAATATTACAATTTTTTTATAATATCGTAAAATATAAAGAAATTTTTTGAGCACATAATTTGGTTGTAGAATTTTAACATTTCGTGTACAACGTTAAACCATAATAATCAAATAATTAATATAAATACCAGAATATTATAAATTAAATTATATTATTATAAATTATAGTATTTTAATAACGTTACATATTATCTTTAATTACAGAATTAATTAAGATTAATTGAAAATCTATTAAAAGTTTCCAATTATTATAATAATTAATTAATATGCAAATTATATTAATGCAAACAAAGAAAAAATTTTATGTAATTTGTAATGAGATAATATTTGTACCTATGTAATTGTTTGAATAATTTTGTTATATTTCAGTTATTAAAAACATCGGGCGGTTATATATCGGTTTTACTAGCACATCGTAATTAAACTAGAAATATTTAACTATGAAACAAGTTGTGACAACGTAATATAGTCGACTTCCTGTTAATCCCTCTCTATGGAATTGGACCCCATGTCGGATAAAAATCATCGATTTTAATTCAGGCTGTTTGATATATTAACTATAAAAAAGAACATAATAATTTTATTATGTCTAAAATTGCATTGAAAAAAACCTAATCGTTGCGATAATTGCAGTATTGAATTACAATAAATCGATTCTTATTCTTGGTAGTCAGAATTCTTTGAATATGTGTATATTAGTATTACTTACTTCTAATTGTAAGTTTAAATTATTAAAATATATATTACAAATAATATTGATAATTCTTAATAATATTGTATAATTTGTTACTTAATGGTAATTTTTAACACTTAAACGACTTAACGAATAATATGCTTGATAGAAGACGTACTATTCGGTAGAATAACATAATGTAGTCATCTTGTACATGCAAACTCTCTTTCTCTCTCTGGGGACTGTATTCATTACATATACGTATCACGCACAAGTTTCAAACGTGTAACCGTTACATGTTTCAAGTTTCGTTGTCAAAGTTCTGTAACTTTAATGAAAGAGAGGGAAATGAAAACGGTTTGAAAGTTTTAAACTTTTAACAGTTAAAAAAGTCTTTCTCATATAGCTTATATGTCTCGCAATTGAAGAAAGTAGAAAATCAATAACACGATATAATCGTATCATATATATAAGTATCATATTAACAGACCTTAGGGAGCAAGCTGCGGCCCTACATCGCACTTTTTTCTAGACATACGAACTTTAAGACAGTTTCTGAACTGTAGGGTAAAAGAACCAATTATAAACATTAGCCACTGTTTTCATTACGGACATTGCTTTATTAATATGCAATGTGATAACCTGTGGAACAGTATTATGCATAGCGCAAGTTTTGTCATGCGCAATACTACCCTAAGCGTGATGAAGATATAGAAAAAAAAATAGTTTCCTCGCAGATGCCGACATGGATGTTTTAAAATATACCGCATACACAGGTAACCATTCTTCGATTAACTTGGTTGGATACAAGAACATACTGTTTCTCTCAAATATTCTTCTAACAAGGGACGCGTGTCGCAACTGTCTAGAACTAATTTGATTTTCCTTAAAATATGTTGTTAAACATAAAAATCTAAGAAACACCTATTTTTTATACGTTGAGGTTTAAGGAGTGAAACAACCCCTCAAAGTTAACACTTATATTTGATTCTAAGCAATTATCGTTAAAACAATAAGATATATAAAAAAGTATTTTAGACAAAACCTTCAGAGGTTTTTAATGTACTTTATAACTACGTATTTAGATTTTTCAAAAATGTTATATGTTTCAAAATACCTGTAATGTTATTATATGTTTTAAAATACCTGTGAATTGTTTATTTTATATGTATATATAACTATACAATTTTGGCATTGGGTATGAAATAATTTGATTTTAATAAAGTATTTAATAGAATATTTATTTAAAACCAGACTATAAATGGGCTATCGGATTAAGTCGGATCAATATGACATTTTTTGGCGTTTGGCCAGAAAACAATAAAACTAGACAGAAAATAATAATGTCGAACGTACGTACAATTGTCATATTAAATATAATGGTTTGGGGCGTAGCCATTCCGTCTATACACTCTCTGATTAGAATTAGAGATGATATAATGTCGGTGATCGATAATCTGCAATATAGCATACCACTTCTAATGGCAATACTGAAACTTCTCGTCATGTGGCAGAAAAAAAAAAGTACGCATAAATATTTTTGTAAATTATATTATACAAAAAGACATTTCTTTTTATTTTTACGATTACATTACAAAAATGACCATTAAATTAAATGTAACGCGTGTTACATCTCTTATTTGCATATCGTAATTGCAGATATTTTATCACTTTTGAACATGATTAAAAACGATTGGTTGAAACCGAAGGCAACAAGAGAAAGAGATGTTATGATAAAACGAGCTCAAATTGCACGTACACTTACGATACTTGGATATTTCATAATGGTCCTCTCTTTGATTTTCGGTGTGGTTCTTCCTATTTTCGGCACTTCATTGAGATATGTAACAAATAAAACGGATCCAGGCAAATTAATGCCGCTACAAACATATTATATTTATGATCGAGATAAAAGCCCATTTTTCGAAATAACTTATATCCTGCAGAGTATTGGTGTTTCGACGGCAGGTGCGATGTACACTGCGACAGATAATTTCTTAGGAATGCTGGTTTTTCACATGTGTGGGCAGTTAGAAAATCTCAAAGCACGTGTCAGCGATCTTGATAAATTTAACGATTTCGAGCGCGCTTTAGCACTTAACATACAAGATCACATACGTCTCATCAGGTTACATATTACATTATCAAAGACATAAAATAATTTTTTCCACTTTTATTTTTTATTTCTGCTTATTTGTTAGCTTTTTTATTTTTAAGTTTTAATTTTTTACCTTTTACACATTTTAATTTCTACAGGATTTCTGATAATTATTGACACAGCGCTCGTACGCAGTTAAACTGAGTAGAGAAGTCCTCTACCATTATGCAATTTTCGCAATAATTAATGAGAAATTAATTAATAAAGATCCGCGAATCAGCGTGCATCCTCGTGATTCGGCGAGAAAAGATAGCTCACTTTTTATGATTGCTAGGCGCGCGGCGAAGCACTGACAGGAACGCTCTATTAACAACAACGATGCCATCATGCCGTCGTTGTTTATACACGCTAATTCACGAATCTTTAATAATTAATTTCTCATTAATTATTGCAAAAATCGCAAAATGGTAGAGAACTTTTATTTTCAGTTTTACTCGCTCTACCTGCACACAAGCGCTGTGTGAATAATCGAACATCCTGTATAATAGATAATTAAGTCTATAGAAGTATATGTATATTGTTAACTTAATTTTTATTATAAAAATGAAAATTTAACCAATTTATAGTAATACAAATAATTAATAAATAATTTCTTTAAGTACATATATGTATAATTTATTAGCATGACTTGAAATAATAGAATTTTTTCTCATTTTATCTATTATTATATAAAGACAATTTTATATTCATTCTCGCATTTATAAAAATACAAATAAAATAAAAAATAAATATCTATGAATATTATTTTATTGACAATTTTCTCTAATAGAGCTATCAACACTATCGACAATATATTTACTTTAATACTGTTTGGAGCTCTTGTTAGCTTTGGCACGCTTTTCGCCTTTTACGGCTTTTTATATGGTACTGTAAGTATTCTACCCAAACTCTCTTATTCGTATTTATTAAATTACATTTTTTTTACCGTTTATAACGCAATGTGTCATGCATGTTTTACTTATTATTGTAGAATATCTATGAAAAATATTTATTATATATTTGGAAAAGAAATAACATACCTATATTATCAAAAACTTTCATCATCAAATATTATTTTTATATTTCCTTACTTTAAATGTTAAATATTCTATTAATATATTTTATTACTAAATAAAACATTTTATGAATACACATAATAATTATGTAAAAATGATCTGTTTGATTTCAATATTAAAAAAAAATAATTTTAAAAAATTGAAATAATATGTGTGTGCTTGTGTGCGTATTTAAAATAGATCAAAATTTATATACTAGATACTATATTAATATTAAAATTAATGTTAAATATTAATGTTAATTTTTTAACTCATTTTTTATGCCAAAATTAAATAAGTTTTTTAAGAGTAAGATACACGATAATTAAGCAACCAATATCCTTTTTGGCATATAAAAAAAGATTAAATATTATTATGTAATTAAATGTAATAATTATGTATATATTAATTCTTTTCTTTCATTCGTTTAGATGGTAACTCGAAGTAATGATCTCTCTGTGGCACGTTTAACTTGTCTCGTAACATTATCTGTCAATACATTTGCACATACATGTCTCTACTGCATTGTAGGAGAAATATTGATCACACAGGTAAGTATACAGGGTGTCTCGAAAGGTAAGGTCAATTGCTCGAGAGATGAATAGGGATCCAAAAACAAGAAAGAAAGTTGATATAAACATAGGTCCGAAAATGCGTTGTTTTCGAATTATCACCATTTTTATGTTAAAATTTGAAATTGCTTTGCTTTCAAATTTTTTGGTCAAAATTATAACAAGAAATGGTTTTTATAAATTTTATAACATAATTAAAGTTAAATAAAAGTTACATGCTGCTTTAGCACTATCCAGGATGCACCACGTGGAGGTACAGCCCGCTTAGCATTCCTTGGCAAAGATCAGGACCCCTCAAGCGGGCTGTACCTCCACGTGGTGCATCCTGGGTAGTGCTAAAGCAGCCTGTAACTTTTACTTGACTTTAATTATGTTATAAAATTCATAAAAACCATCTCTTGTTTTAATTTTGACCAAAAAATTCGAAAGCAAAGCAATTTCAAATTTCAACATAAAAATGGCGATAATTCGAAAACAACGCATTTTCGGTCCTATGTTTTAACTTTCTTTCTTGTTTTTGGGTCTTCATTTATCTCTCGAGCGATTGACCTTACCTTTCGAGACACTCTGTATGTCTCTTCATGTCTGTCTATGGGTGCGTTCGGAGAGACGCTATTTAGCGCTATTCAGCGCTACGGACTGTTCGCAGAGCTAGATGGTAGCGCCGCTAGCAAACGCTGTCGTGACGTCATTACTGGTAGCGTTATACGTCATAACTGCTCGCTATCAACGTTCTTCCTTCCGTGGTAGTGCATGGGTAGCGTTAACGTTTGAAAGCGTTTGCGAACTCCGTGAACAGCAACATAGCGTTCGCTATTTGCATTATTACGACAAAAGGTTATAGTTGGATTAATAGCAGCCGTATCTCCGTACGATTATTATAAATCATTCAATTCATACTTATTTCACAATTAAATCTAATATCAATTTCCACCAACGTAAAATATTAATAACGGATATTAACTGTAATATCCGTTTAACTTACTTCTTATCTTTTTCTAGTTCTAAGAATTAATAAAGCAACAGGCTCCTGAAGTTTTTATGTCTGTTTCAACGTGGATTAAAATCTCAGTTCAACTAATTACTTTTTATCTTTTTCCAATTCTTAGAACTAGAAAAAGATAAGAAGTAAGTTGAACGGATACTAAAGTTAATCTACGTTGGTGGAAATTGATATTAGATTTAACTGTGAAATAAGAATGAATTGAATGATTTAGAATAATCGTACGGAGATACGGCTGCTATTAATTCAACTAACCTTGGATTAACAAATGCGTAGAATACAAATGAACACAACAGACTATACTGCGTCAGACCATCTATTGCGTCAGGTTTTGAAAAAATTCTATGTGCTAACACAGCACGTAAAGACGTGTGCTTAGCGGCGTCCCGAGACGAACTTAATCTAACTCACCTTTTTGATATAAACCCAGATAGCACAGGTGATCGTTATGAATTCATAAAGGATTCACTTTTTTAAATTCTTTATGAATTAGCGTAATCTGTTCGAAATGAACTCAAAAAGAATTCCTTTTCAATAGTATTCTTATAGAGTACAAAAAAAATTCCTTTTGTATCTGGAAAAGGGCTCAGAATTGGTGACACAAAAATGAATTTTTTTTAACCCTTAAGAGTGTTTTTAGAGCAGAAATGGGATGGAAAAAGAATTCATTTCATAATTCGGGAATCCAAAAAGAATTCCTTTTGAATTCTCTTTGCTATCTGGGAAATACAAATGGCGAATAATACTTCTATCCCCACTACTAACGGTACACTATTGCTGTTCATGGAGCTCGCATTCACTAGCGCTATTTTAGCTCCGTTGGTAACAAACTCCCCGAACGCACCCTAAGCTTATCACAAACAGCAGAATGTGAATTTAAATGTTAATTAAGAATATTAAGATGCCTGTCGCGCCTTAAAAAATATATTAATTTAATGTTTAATTTTTGTCAAGTGCGAAGACGTTTACAAAGCCGCATGTAATTACAAATGGTACAACTTAGAGCCAAAAAAAGCAAGGAGCCTATTGATTATAATGATTCGAGCTAGTAGACCGCTGTATCTTACTGCAGGAAAGCTGTTCCCTGTGACGATGTCTACGTTTTGTAACGTAAGTCAGCGTAATGTAACATAATTATTTGAGATTATATATTCATTCGAAATTTAATATAATATGTACAGATACAAATATGTATAATTAATAAGCAATCAAACTAATGAGCAACAAAATTATATATCTTTTAAATTCATAATTTCTGAGGAAAACAAAAATAAGAAATAATTATATTGTTGTTTAAATTATACTTCCATGTTTTTTATGAATATTACATTTATTTTTTCCAGTTATTAAAAACATCAGGCGGTTATATATCAGTTTTACTGGCACATCGGGAATAAAAAAAAATCTACGAAAATCTAACGATATTTAATCTTACGGGAGACATAAAAACTGATAATTAATATACCTACATAATTATATCTACATTTGTGTAATAAATGTTACTTCAGTTTCACACATAAGAATATATGTACTTTATTATAAACTTATTAACACATGCATTCTAATGTTGTTGCAGTATTATGTAATCAGAATATTCTTTTTCTTTTTATAAAGCACTTAGTCCATACATATTCCATATGTTTCACACAATTAAAAAATTTAAGGTATTGATTTGTATAAAAGATATATATATTAAAAATATAATTAACTTTGCAATTTTTTCATGTGTAACAATTTTCTATCCCTTTGAATGCGACATTGTTTAATGAAATTGATTCAAAACTCTGTAAACTCTGTAATAACAGATAACAAAGGTTTTATGTAAATCTTTTTAAAGGAATAGCGAAATCTAAATGAATGCAAAATTTTGTGATATAACTACGATTAAAAATATAATCTTGACGTTTTAATTATATTATAATATATAATATTACAAAGCAACCATGTATTCTTTTATTTAAATTTGAATGGAATATCTAACCTTCTAAAAGAAAATAAAAAAAACTTAATATATTAATATATTAAATATTAAAGATTGTATATTACAATACGCTATATACATATAGTATGTGTATGGTATGCTTTGTTGTACATACTATTTTGCGCATTAATGTGATATAGTCACTCCAGTTCTGATAATTCTGTCCGTACATATATGTAATACACACTTGACTACAACCAACTGTATAACTGTTTCACATTTCACGTTTCATTTCTGAAGTTGATAACTTTAGTAAAATAGAGGGAAATAAAAACTGTTTGAAAATTTCAAACTTTAGCTTAGAATACTTTCAAGTTGCTTATATAGCTAATGATAGTTTCATTGAAGTAATCAATCAATAATGCGACACAATAGGATCGGTTTTAGAAATATCCAGATTAACGAATATAATAAACAAACAAAAAAATTATATTTTCTTCCAAAAATTGATTCTATGTAAAAAAAACAAATACTATTTTTTAAGGGGATACAAATGACGTACATTAAAATATACATTTTTCCTTAAATTTAATTTTTTTAAATAATTTTATTTCCATTTAATTATATAATTTCGGAAATAAATTGTTTCATTACTTACTGCAAAAATGTGTATATGGTATGTATTTATTTTAACTTGTTCTGTCATACATATATCAGGTTGGAACATTGTCGGAAGCACGTTGCGGCCCTGCATCGACAGCGTGCATTTTTTTATTCGCTCTCACTAAACAGTTTCACCCCACTAAACAGTTTCTCAAAGTGAATAACCGATATCACTCACGGTAATAGTCTTGTTACGAGTATTGCATTATTAATATGCGGCATGTACACCTGCAGGATGGCATTAAAGTTAGCAAGTCCCATCACATGTAACGATCTACCACTCTAATTGGGATGAGAAAAAGGAAAGCTTATTGTTAGTACCTTCGTAGACGTCGATATGGATGTTTCAAAGTATTCAGCATATGCAGGTGCTTATTCTTTTTTTCGATTAACTTATTGTTAGATACGTTAGATAGAAAGATAATATTTTTCTCAGATGTATGATAAAAAGCAAATTATGTTTCAAATTATATTTTATAAAGCAAAACTGTTGTAAAAATACTAACTAAAATATGGTAAAGATGTAATCATACCTGTTTGGAAAGAAAAATATTTGTCTCTCTGAAGATTATTAATAGTGCAAAAAATGATTGTGCTATATTACAAAAAGGATTTTGCGTCATTCAACTCTATTTTCTTACATATTTGCTTCTATTATAAGGTAACATCGGGTAACATTGACACATCTTTACAAATTTTTTTTCTCACTTATGATCACTAAAAATTTGCAAACCTGGCTTTGATTAAAGAAGTATGTTGTGCGTATATATTAGATAGCAGTTTCGAGATTGAATTTCAGTGTTTTCAGTATTATAATTTTTTTTAAGAAACACTGCAAAATGTCAATGTTACCCTTACGTCGGCTAACATTGACACCTCCTTTAAACTGCATTATAAGCCAATGTTTGCTAAGCGTGGTGTATCATTCTCATAAAATAAGATGTTTATACACAATTTTTGACAAAACTTTTTTTATTTGAATAAACTACAGTGAATAATATAAGTTATAATATTAATATTACAATTCACAGCAGACTCCATCCTATCCTCGGAATATGTTCTATAAGCTCTCTGTCAGTGCGACATACTGAAAAAAATAAAACACTGAATTGAATACAACACAATGGCCGCGTTCAGCAGACTCAACAGTTGAGCAACGTTACTAGATTTATCTATATTATATCTTCATATATTATAGAAAAATCTAGTAACGTTGCTCAACTGTTGAGTCTGCTGAACGCGGCCAATAAGATAAGATTGACACTTGTGTCAATCTTAGCTTTAAAATCATATTTACAAGTTTTTCTTAACTACTGCGAATTGTGACAGAATACGTTGATAATTTCATCAATATTAATGTAAAACAATTTACCTTGCATAAATAATGTATAAACATTTGCAAATATTGTTCACAAATATTGTTCACAAACATTGTTCACAAAGTTTCGTTGTCGCGCGAACATCAATTTCTCGCAGCTATGTATTAAAAGGCTTGCAGAAACCCATGACGTTGCCGCAATCCAATTTTCAGTTATTCTCACTAGAGAGTCGGGCTATAAATGAATGTGTAAAAACGTGAAAATTGCATTTTTCTTCAACACACAAGCATTGGGCGAGATATTTGAAAATGTATCAATGGCTGCGTTCAGCAGAAAAAGCAGCTTTGCAACTGTTGTAAGATTCTTTAATATGATTGGTTCTTGCCCTTGATTCCTCCTGGATCTAAGTGTATAAACCAATCATGTTAAAGAATTTTACAACTGTTGCAAAGCTGCTTTTTCTGCTGAACGCAGCCAATATGTTACCTCCCTGTCAATGTTACCCGGCGTTACCGTATACATAACACACCCAATGTATATGTCATCTTTTTATACATAGTTCATTTTTTTATATATTATTTTATAATATATAACAAGAGTTAACATTTATCTATTAAAAGTATATGCAAAAAGAATATAAATATTTTTTAATAAAAAAAGGGAGAGAAAAGAAACATAAGGAGAAAGAAAGAGAGAAAAATATATATATATAAAGGAAAGATACATAACAATTAAATAACATTCATGGTAACTAAGATGACTTAATTCTATTAAAATCTTTACTCGCATCTATTTCTCTAAAAGCAGATTATAAATGGGCTGTCGGATTAAATCGGATCAGCTTGACACTATTGGGCATTTGGCCAAGAAACAACGAAACTAAACAGAAAAAATTAATATCCAACATACGTACAATCCTTATGTTAAACACTGCAATCTACGGTTGCTTTATTCCGTCTGTACATTCTTTGCTCAAAATTTGGGGTGATATAATGCCCATGATTGATAATCTGCAATATACTTTACCACAGATAATGTCAATATTGAAGCTTTCCATCATGTGGCTGAGAAAGAAAGGTAATGTGCTCATACATATTTTTGTAAAATATAAGATAATAAAAAGCATCTTTTTTATTATATTTTTTCCAAAAAGTAATATACTATTCTAAGCTCAATATATGTAATTCTGTTTTATTGATTACAGATGTCCTACCGCTTTTAGACATGATTAAGAATGATTGGTTGAAACCGAAACTGATAAAAGAGAGAGACGTTATGATAAAACGTGCTCGAATAGCACGTATATTTACGATATTCGGATATTTCATGATGTTGATATCTTTCATTTTAGCTGCAATTCTTCCTATTTTCGGCATTTCAATGAGATATTTGACGAATAGAACGGATCCAAACAAATTAATGCCGCTACAAACATATTATATATATGATCGAGATAAAAGCCCATTTTATGAGGTAACTTATATTCTACAGTGTCTCGGCTTGTCGGCGGCAGCCATTATGTACACTAGTATAGATAGTTTCTTAGGTTTGCTAGTTTTTCACGTGTGTGGCCAGCTGGAAAATCTCAAGACACGTATCATCCACCTGGATAAGTTTCAAAATTTCGAAAGTGCTCTATCAGACAGCATACAGGATCATATACGTCTCATCAGGTTACGCATTATATTATTATAACTTTTTCCGTCTTTTATATTTTTTAGCTAAAGTGAATGATTGCACGATATTCAATTGTCTTAATACATTATTAAGTTTTTTTTATCAAAGTTTAAAAATTTATAGTATTAGTTTATGATAATTCGTACAATTAAAATAAATCGTTTAAATGCACCTAAGACCTAGTACAGTAATTTAAGTAAATCCACCTCACAATTCATTGGAACATAATTAACATAATTAATATATCAAAATCTATAGTCAAATTGGAACTATTTATTTCACACATTATACATGTATTCCTTATTTACATAATAAGAAGAAAGATTAAAACAAAAAATAGAAAATTAGAGAAATTAGTAAAATATAGATATTTAGGTTGGTATTCATTGTCCGTTTTTATATTTAAGACCGTCTCAAGTATAGTTTAAGTATAGTTAAGTATAGTTTAAGATATCATAAACCAATCACAGAATATTAAGATATTACTTAAGACCCAGATAGAAATCGTATCTCGGTACAACCTAGTCACTAGCTTTCTTTGCTAGATTGTTAGCTAGTGATGAGCTAGCCAAATGGCAAAGGCGCGAGATGATTCTGTTACGCAGAATTAACCTAACCACTGGATAGTGTCCTGAACTCAAGCCAGGCTTTTTTATAACCTGGATAGTATCTTGAGCTCAGGCCAGGCTTTTTAAATGGAAATGAGTCCGGCTATTCTTACCACCTTATTCTGGGATTTTGCAATAATAACTATTTTTCGGCGGTTTAATATTTTTTCGAAAAAGAAATGAATATGTCTTCTTAACATCAGCGTTTGTTGCGATAAATATTATCACATGCGTCGGTGGTCGAACTGGCACGACGCCCGCCTAGAGTGTAGGGAGGTCCAGGTTCAAATCCTGACTGAGGTAATATTTTTCGCAACAAATTTTCTAACAAGTTTCGTGATGGGAGGGTGTTGGGGGAGGGGGGAGAATCATATATAGATGCTTTAGCATTATTAATATTAAAATTTGTTACTCGTAGAGGACCACAATCCGTATGGTTGATACGTAGTGACAAATATAAGTATCATCTCTTGCCAGTTGAGTGTCGTTTTACAATTTCTTACACGTTAATATTTTTTATTGATATTTTTTTGTTTGTTTTTGTTTTTTGTTTACAAAAATAATATGAAATTATATTTAGTGAGGAGAAATATTGAAACAAAAAATCTAGAAATTAACTAACAGTAACAATTAAACTTCTTGATTTGCAATGTCTTCTTCATGATGATTTGTATTGTTTTTTATTCTCTTTGTATGATGTTGGTCCCAATCCTTTGAGTTTGTTAAAATGGTCCTTATCGCAGATATCACCTCTGCTTCTGTTTTCTATGCGTTGAGCTTAAGACTTCTGTAAAGATAGACTTTTTTATTCCCATATTCACATATGACGTATCGATTAATGGACCAACTTTACTTTGAGGCAATTAAAAAACGTAGGAATGTTCATTTTCATTACGTATTTATTTTCCATCTTCTTCGTTGATGGAAGAAGATGGAAAATAAATACTCTTTAGTTCATCTCCTGACTAAAGAGATTAAACTCATATAATCGATTCTTGAATCGAGCCGTAACAAATACCTACAAGAAAGGTACTTTAGCGATGTTATACCGAGCTAGTGGAGGCGGTGTAAGTTATGCTAGGTACAAGCTAGCGAAACATCGCCACCACGAAAGTCGCCCTTGCGGGATAATGCAATGCTAGGCGCTGGCTCGCCGAAACTCAGTATCTCAATATTAATTTGACGAACTAGAACCAAGCTAGTGCCAGTCTACTCTTATATCGTATTTTCGAACATTAAACAAAAACTAGCTAGCCACAATGTTTAATCTCGTATTTTCAAGGCTGATTTCTACCTGGGGACGATGTTAAAATAAGAACGGATTATAAATATTAGCCTAATCTACAATCTACAAAACTCAAATAGGCGTTTTCTCCATCTCAGAAAAAATGCCTCATTGATCTATTAGGGAAAAATATTTATTTGTAAAAAATAAGGAAAATAACAAATAAAATTAATTTAATTAATTCAAAGCTCATAAGAATGACCCAAAGAGAGTTTAGATGTTTTTCATATGTCATCGCAATGTCTTTGATGGAACTCTATTGGTTCCGTTTATAACCATTATTTTAAAGAATATGTCATAGTCTCTAGCAAGATTCTGTCTGTCTATTTTGCTCAATCTGATCGTCTGATACACGATTCTCCCATGACTTAGTCATCAGTACAATTAAGATAAGAAAGGGGCGTATTTATATTAATTGTAAGCTACTGGAGCGTGTTTATAAATTCGAAGAGAAAACACCTCGATTAAATAATTTCAATGACACACTTTTTGTTTAATTTTAAACTTCGATTAATTTTTTTATTTTTATCACAATAAATAATTATTTTCGCGCACAATCCTCCTTATCTTTTCATTAAGTATATTGAGATGCATGTTCGTGCACTTATTTTTTTAAAACCGTAAAAGATATAAAAAATAACGTATATTTCTCACTAAAGCGTATTCACCTGAATTATCCTATAAGATAACATAAAGTGACAAAATTCTTTTTAAATCAAATGTTATATAATATAAATTATAAAAGAATAATATTAATATCTATTGTTATGATTTCTTCATAACCTTCTTTTGCAGATGTATCAATATGATTGACGATATATTTACATTAATGCTGCTTGGTGCGCTTTTATATTTTGGCATATTATTTGCGTTTTACGGCTTTTTACTGAGTACTGTAAGTATAATTCTCTAACTTACTTTTGCTTGTTAATGACATAATATATTTTAAATGTCATATTAGAATATATATATATATATATATATACACATTTTTTTTTTTCTAAAAATTTGATAAGTTATACACACATAGGCGTGCATGCACACACACGTGCATATTTAATGCTTCCATATATTCTGAGAAATGTTGTTGTAAAAAATTCTTTTCACATGTCTCTAAATTTTAAATATCTAATGCATTTTATTACGTACTAATGTGTTTTATAAATAATTAAAATGTTATAAATAAAAAATAACTACATACGCGTATAATCTATATGATAAAGCAATATATAAATAATAATACTTTATATCATACATTTATAACACATTTATATCATAAAACATAATTGATATAATTAACATCATATTAATATCTTAACTTATGTATTTAAACATTGATCACTGTTTTTTATTTTCAACATCCAAAAATTAAATACTTAATTCTATTTGTATTCACTCATCCGTTTAGATAGTGACTCAAGGTCGCGATCTGTCAATGCCACGTTTAATTTTTATTATGACAGTATTTGTCAATACATTTGCACACACGTGCCTCTATTGCGTTATAGGAGAAATTCTGGTCGCACAAGTACGTTACTCCCTTGGTTAACTTATTACGAATAAAAAATATAAATTACATAATGTACTAATTAAGATACTTGTACTACTCTACATATGGTCTAACATATGATTTATTGCATTTACTGTTTGTCAAGTGCGAAGGAGTTTTTGAAGCCGCATGCAAGTACAAGTGGTACAAGTTAAAGCCAAAAAAAGCAAAGAACTTAATAATCATAATGATTCGAGCCAACAAATCGCTGTGTCTTACCGCAGGAAAACTGTTTCCGATGACGATGTCTACATTTTGTAACGTAAGCCAGCTAACAGTAATCGTAAGACAGCAGTCATTCTTTCGTTTACCATTTCACAATTCTTGAGATAAACCACATAAAAAATGAAATAACAAAAATTTAACTATACTGGCGCACAAAATATAAGATGTCTGTAAGGTTTTATTCTTTTATATATATATAT
>NJRQ01000245.1:92663-122315 GCA_003063805.1 Aphaenogaster ashmeadi | reverse complement strand
TATATATATATATATCACCTGAATAAATTTGCATAACCTTTTCTATAATAAATGTAAATATTTAAAGTATAACTTTCTAAAATGAATTGAGTATTCTTTTATACATGTAGAATGCACAAATTAGCATCCAAAATGTGAAAAACGTTAATTATTTTTAGATTAGTCCGGATATTGAGATAATTATTTAATCGCCCCAAATTGTATATTTTATAAATTAATAATATATAAAGGAAAAGAAAATATAACATTGTTACGTCCTTGGCTAAGTTAATTGTACACGCTAATACAAATTTTTTATAAATATTTTTAGTTGTTAAAGACATCGTGCGGTTATATATCGGTCTTGCTGGCACATCAGGAATAAAAACAAAAATCGGACAATATCTGCTTTTAAGATTCATATATGTTGGGAAGTAACAATTATTATATTTAGTATGTAATTATAAGTTGAATCTATATATAAATGTGACTTTATTTATGTTGAAGATATGCATATTTTATTCACTTATCAAGAACCTATCAAATATATTACAATATTGTTGCATTATTTTAATTTAAATCATGCATTTCTTTTCAATATTATGAAAAGCATATAACAAAAGCAACTAAGTCTATTATTCATAAACCAGTGTAGTCGTCGATTCGTAATAAATAAAAATGTGATTAACTTAAAACATTTCAATATGTATGTTTCAACGGCAACATTTTAGAAATATTCTCTTAAATTTATCCAATAAATATATTCCAAAGTTCTTTATATTTTTATGAAAGTCAAACAATATTCGATGTAAATCGTTCCAAAACAGAATTTCTCAATTATTTCAGTTTAATTATGCATTAACGTTTGGATCTTTTATATATAAATTAATAAATTTACATATTTAGTATTAAATAACTCATATTTTATATTGTTAAATGTCATCAAAGTATGGCCAATAATTTTTTATTACTGCTAAAATGTCATTATTAGATTTATGATAACTCGGATTATTTTCATAAAAATTTATTTTATTCACTTAACGTTACAATATTGCTCATAATACATGATTAATCATGAATTGAATAAAGATGTAAGCAATATCTTAATATCGTTCTTAATTCAACATCATATAACTGCGACCTCCGTGATAATCTCGTTATGACGTGATAAAAATTGAATATATTAATGCTACTCACAGCTGTGTACATATTTCGATACGTATATAAATTGAACCATACGCATTGATCATTACTGTGCTTCCCGAAATTTGCCAGCGCGTTGTGAAAGCAGATCTACGCAATGAGACAGCTAGCGTGTATCCTGATCGCATTGGCGATCGCAGGTAAGTTAAATATCAAAAATTTAATGATACTTTGTTTGACAATTTAACAAGTTCTATATAATTAATTAAATACATTGTATTAATTCATTTTACTTTGCAAAAATATTATACATTATTAACATTTCGGTCTCTATCTTCACTTATTCTTGATTATATATTATATTTCAATCTTTAACTTTATATTGCATATTTAAAAATTATGCATATACTTGAATTGTATAATTATGTACTGTGTAGTATGCTTAATCTCATGAGTAACCGTATTCCTATTATATAGTTTTATAGATTTGGTATAAAATTGGAAACAAATTTTGTTACATCCTCTCTTATGTCATAAAAAATACGAGATTAAATTAATTTTAACATATAAAATTAGCTACAATTTTTTCTTAGGTACATAATATATGATGACCATGCAAATAATACAGATTGTTGATAATAATAGCAATAATGTTTTGATATACAGGTTTTCACCATTTTCGTAAATCAGCATTGTGTCATATATTAAAGTACTTTTGAAAAGATTATTAACGCATTGTATGATGTTTAAAAACTACTTTTACCGTACGTCCGCAACTATATTTCACAGGTGTTTATGGCGATGAACCAGACAAGTTAGTTAATGGAATACCCGCCGATATATATGACCATCCGCATTGCGTCTCTATAAGAGTCGGTAACAGCCACTTTTGTGGCGGTAGCATAATCAGTGCAACCCACATCCTAACTGCCGGACATTGCGTAGCGCCTTTACTTAGTGACCCCTCTCTAAGAAACAAATTAACCGTTGTTACTGGCACGACCTATCTCAATTCAGGTGGACAGGCTCATAAAGTAGCAAAGATGTGGTACCACGACAATTATAACCCCAGAGCTTTGGGTAGAGGCCCTTGGGATATCGGTTTGTTAACGGTACAATCTTAAAATAAACTACATACATATTATAATATAACGTTATATTAGCACGTAATACATTTGTAGTACGTACAGTTGTGAGTCAGTACATTTTCTATTATATTAATGATAAAAGTAATGATATACACAGGCGTCAAATGATAAAACGTACTTTAATTCCTCCCACAGTCTGGTTCATTAGTATAAAATGTTTTTAGCTGGCTTCGCCCATCCAGTTTACCCCAACACAACAGGCCGTTAACCTTCCAACAAGGAATATAGCAAAGGATGATTCCGTTACGATTGCAGCCTGGGGTTCTACAGGCTTCAGAAAAGCTATACATAACAACTTGCAGAAATTGCACGCAAAAGCAATGCTTCCGGAAGTTTGCCAGAGTTATCATAAAAACTTTATGCTGATTCACCAGAACGAGTTCTGTACCCTCATCACCTACGGAACTGGCTTGTGCAACGTATGTAGCATTATATTATGTAACGTTATGTATATGTAGTAAAATATGCACATCTGATATCATTGCTGCACATCTTTTTATATTTAATATTTTACGTCTATATTTTAAAAAATACACTTTGTAATTACTCTTGTCCTATCACGCCACTGCATTACAATATCATTTGCATTACAATATTACATTTTGTCTAAGATAATATTTTACATTATAATTAATTCATGTTTGTAATAGCATTGATTCTCAAAGTACGATTCTTATATATCCGCATTCTCTCTTTATCATTCTAATACACTGAAAAAAAAATGCTGTTGCTTCAATTAAACGTCTACGTCACGGGCTGCCACAAATATAAATAGTTCATTCAATTGTATTATGATTGGACCAAATATCTAGATTATTCTTTTAATAATGTAAATATTTGGTCCAATATATTTAGACGTTTAATTGAAGCAACAGCATTTTTTTTTTCAGTATAGAAATGATAAAGCTAAATTATTAAAATTCTGCCGTCTTAAATAATGCCAATTTTGGATTCAGGATAACACGAAAAATATTATCTGTACTAGTCATATAACGGACACAGTATAATAATAACATCTATTTTTCTATTGCAGGGTGACAGCGGTAGCGGACTGCTTCGAGACAGCGACAGAACAATTGTCGGTCTGGTGTCTGGTGGAAGACCGTGCGCCCAGGGTGTTCCAGATGTATACACCAATGTCTACCCCTACCTCGGATGGATTAAACAAAAAATGAGTCTCTAATAATATCCTTCTTGATGTATTGCATATTCTTAATACTTAATAAAGATCATTGAGCAAATGTATATATATCCTTTATTATATATTATACAGGGTTGGAAAGTTACTTTTGAAAAGTAAGTCGTTACCGTTACTCATTACTCATTGAAAAAAGTAACTTGTTATCGTTATCGTTATTACTTTAATTTTGATGACCTTTTTGTAGAGTGACATCCAATTGTCTACGTCGCTAATTGACCAGTTAAACAAAAAAGTGAATAGTTGTAGTTAATCGCAATATAATTAAACATAACGCTCTCCTTTTTTAGACCTCGTTTGTATCGGTTCCATACATATGTATGTATGCAAAATAACGATAAAAGTAACGATTTTATTCGTTATCATTACCCAAAAAATGTACCTGCATTATCATCATCGTTACTAATAAAATATATAACGATCACTTCATTACTAAAAAGAAGTAGGGAAAAGGGGGGTAAGATGACGAATTGCTAATTTTTCTAAGCTAATAACAGATAACGAGCCGATGCTCAACTTATTAAAGACTTTAAATAATAATAAATAATCTCTTGTGTAGTTTGATTTCAATCTATTATATATATCTACAAAAGTGAATTATATAATAAGAAATGTGTGTTTTTTGAATGCACTCATATGTAACTTTTTGTTGTTGGCTCAAGGAATGACATAATATAGTAAATATTTTTACTTTCTTTATAAAATCACAGTATAACATAGCTAAAAACGTATATAATAACATATTAATGCTTTTCATTTTTTGCATTGCAACAGTTTTATTAAATAAATAAATAAATACGATGACCGCGGGTAAGATGACAAAATTGACACGTCCTTCAAAAATTTAAATTTTAAAAAATTTTAATTTATTTAACAGTTTTTAAATTTTTATAGATGTCAAATATACGTGCCCTCTTCGTTGTAATTATTTTTTATGCAAAAAATCAATTTTATATAAGTGTCTTAATATTTTATACTTTAGTATATCAGTGAGTAAACCGTTTTATATATCATTCGTACACAAGATTTGATACCAAAAACTGACGCTAACTTATAGTCATCAATAAAATCTAATATCTATAATTATTGTACTATTGTGTTTATATCATGTGTTTACATCGTAATATCTTCACTCCACGTAAAGGAAAAATAAAAATACTTTCTTATATAATTCAAGCCAAAGCTATCAATTACGTCTAATAAAAACTCGATCGGTCCAGCCGGTTTCTGAGAGAGAAATCCGATTATTATTATATCTCAGGTACTCGTAGTTGACCGAGTCGCGTATAGATACACGGATCAGTCTCGTGCTACGCGTGTACTTGCCGCGAGACACTACCGTGTGTCTTGATATATTATGTATGTACATTATATATACTTTTCGCAAATAAAAAGCTACTTTTTCAGAACGTTTGTATATATGCCTTCCGCAGCTAAAAAATTAATAAAAAATTTGGAATATTTTATAGATATAGAATATATGTAGATATAGAATCATAATATGCTAGAAACGGTATTATTGCAATTTATATAAACGCAGAACTGACAGAATAATTTATCTCCATAATTTCGACATCCTTTATATTTTTCAAAAATTTTAAATTACAAAAAGGTACACACAGCAGCTGACGAACTTACTTAGTGATATACGAGAATAAGATGGGTCAATTGCGCTCATCACTTCACGTGCGATGTACCCATCGCCGATCCACGCAAAGCACTAGTGTATAACCTGTGTCAAGGGTGGGAAGTACAACCCCATAGAATGCGCATGCTTCAACGTTGCTCAAAATGTAGAGAAGGGATACGGTATGAGAGGAGGACGTATTAAAATTCTAGATCCTACCGGCGCGAAAACTTTTGTGACTATGGCTCTTGCGTGACGGTTGTATGTATCACTTACTAAATTTCACATGTATGAAGATCAGGGACGGTGCACTCCAATTTTCAGGAAACAAAAAAAAAAGAAATAAAGAACCGTCAAAAGGCCGTATTCAAAACGAGATTACATATACTCACAAGTACTCATAATTATGATATAAAGAAATAACGTTATTAAAGATTCTAAAATATAGTCAAAAGTAAACATCTTTTCTTATTATTAGCTGATTCATTTATTATGGCATTTGTTGTCAACATTAATTCACGTCGCATCGTTAATGAGTTATGTCAGTTCGATCGCTTTTCAACAAAATTATCAAACGATAAATGTATAAATGCAGTAGATGAAATTTACAGCTGCGGCCCTGTCACATGTCGTTGTTCATTTCATCCCTATTTCCGTTTTCACTTTTGTATGAGATCGTTACACCTGACGATTACAACAATCGTGCAGGTCAGCAATTGCAATATTTATGATTCTTTACACATTACAAAACGTCCACGGAATTCGCGAACCTTAATCGAAGTGACGCATAACAGTTAATGTATTCATCAAAACTATACAGTATATTTCACGCATGTAAGGGAATAAAATGTTAGTCTTTAAGTAACTTTACACTTCCGAGCATGTATACCGCCGAGTTAATGAGATACGCAGGTGCTTACGATTTAATACAGTAGCTATGAAGATATAGTCTTATTTGATCGTATTATATAATATTTTATTATAATAATGAAAATTCAATGGCGTGAGACATATAAAACTCGTTGGACAGATAACATGTTAAAAATGTTTTGAATTTTGCATACACATATAAGATTGAAGATCAAATTGTATCACTATCATCAGTCGTACATTAAATTCGTCTGCCTAGGTAGATTTCGAATGGGCGACTAAGCTAAATCGTCTTACGCTGAATATTGTCGGCTTATGGCCGAATATTTACGAAAATGCCTCTAACAGATTCTTATCAAACTTACGTGCAATATTTTCACTGCTGATATTCGTTTTCATTGGCATAATTCCCTTAATACACTCGCTAGTGAGAACTTGGGGTGATATGATCGCAACGATAGACAACTTGCAATTCACTTTACCATTAATGACAACGATAATGAAATTGATGATCATATGGTGGAAAAAACCCGGTAATGGAAAAATGACTCAATTCAAGCAAATTATAATCAGTAGCACAAATCCCGATATTTACGAATTTAATACAAAACATTGATTGCATAACAAACGAGTTTAATTATAAATGATTCAAATATGTCTTTGACGACTTTCCGTCAAAATATCTTTCTTAATTTGTGCAGCAGGGGAAAGGGGGGGGTAAGATGACGAATTGGGTAAGATGACGAATTGCTAATTTTTCTAAATAACTAATAACAGATAACAAGCCGATGCTCAACTTATTAGAGACTTTAAATAATAATAAATAATCTCTTATAATTTAACTTCAATCTGTCCACGAAAGTAAATTATCTAATAAGAAGTGTTTTTTAGATGCACTCATATGTAATTCTTTACTGTTTCATAAGAAATGACATAAAAATTTTTACTTTCTTAAAATCACAGTATAGTATAGCTAAAACGTATACAATAACGTACTAACATTTTTCATTTTTCGTATTGCAACAGTTTTATTAAATGAATAAATAAATGTGATGACCGCGGGTAACATGACGAATGTCATGCATGACTGTATCAAATAATTAGTTAGTTCTTGATATCGATTACCTGTGTAAATAAATTTCACTATATGCAATTTACTGATTTTTTCATTTTTGAAATAAAATAGTTGTATTAGAGTATCAAATATATAAAAAAATATGTGTGGCTCAAATGTTAGATATACAGAGATCTAAATTAAATGCGAGTATATCGGACATTGCATATCATTATACACTTTGTCTATAATTATATTAATTCTACTTAAAACCTAAAATTTAAAAATAAATTATTTAATATAGTTATTAATTTTTGTATATAAGTAAACAATATATAGATTTCAATGCCACGTAATTATATCAATAAGTTCGTTTATTTTTATTTTTGATTATACACTATAAGTAATTGTTTTTGTTCTAATATTTTAGTAATTTTATTTTTTCAAATTATATAAATAATATTTCTTATTCTAGTTATATTTTTCTCCCTTTCACATTGCGTTAAAATATCATAATATCAAAATAATATCAGAAGTTTATTACAACACAATAAATCCTTTTATTCATAAAAAAGACTATTTTTTACTTAACTCGACTTTTCGTCATCGTATCCACTACTGAAAATCATCTTACGGGGGCAAGATGACAATAAATTGACACGCCCTTAAAAAATATAAATTCGAAAAAATTCTAATTTATTTAAGTTTTTCAATTTTTATAGATAATAGGCAAAGCTTTAATGAATCTGAAAAAAAAAGAATTATTATTTTTATTCATCACAGAAATTAGGAAAAATCGACAAACCTTAAGGTCTTATTCCCCTTTCCTCTATACACAAGCATGTAAAAATCTATCGATATTTTTTATAAATATCAAATGTACGTATATAAAAAATAAAATTTGTGATAGTATTACTAATCCACATGTTTATTTATGAAGAATCGAATCATTTCTGTGACTTGTATGAAGCTCTCAAAACTATCATAAACCAAATCCGCCATCATTGATCATTCGCTTCCATTAAAACTTTATATTTAAAATGGATTTTATAAATTACAAATTTATAATAGTTCCGCTCTAATTTTAAACACAGACTCGTTAACATAATTTTGTTTTGTTAAAGATCTTATATTGGTGTTAAATACGATTGCCGACGACTGGTTAAAAGCCAAGACCGACAAAGAGCTGCACGTTATGATCAAACGTGCACAGAGTGCGCGTGTCATTACTATATTCGCATATATTATTATGGCTATAGGATTGAGTTTAGTTATATTCCTATCTTGCTTCGGAATATCATTGAGAAATGTAACAAATATTACGGATCCGCTTAAAATCTTGCCTTTACAAAATCACTACTTCTACGATAAAAATCTAAGTCCGTACTACGAGCTGACGTTCGCCGCGCAAACGCTTCTGCTCTTAATAGCTGCTGCATCTTACACTGGCGTAGATAATTTACTTGGATTATTGGTATTTCACTTGTGTGGTCAAATGGAGATCCTCAAAGAACGATTGATCAACATAAGACAATTTAAAAACTTCAACAGCGGTCTTGCTTTTATCGTCAAAGATCACATACGATTAATCAAGTTTCGTATTAATTTACTCTTGTACTTATTATTAAATATAATATTTACTTCTTAAAATATTTTATCTGTTTCATATATTTATAAAACTTAAAGAATTAGTATATTCTTCTTTCAGGTATTTTGATATCGTTGAAAGTACATTCACTCTATTATTACTCGGTTTACTGCTGTACTTTGGCATACTATTTTGTCTATACGGATTTTTAATCATCGCGGTAAGTTATAGAAAAAATCAAATCTGCCTATCTCAAATATAATAATAGATTAGTATGTAAAGATGTGAGTCTGGCACCAAAATTCCTCAAAGTTGCAAATACAAAAAAATCTCAGTTATTTCATGTTTCTAAAATTTTTATTAACTATTTTTTAATAGTTATTTCATGTTTCTATTTTTTAATAGTTAATAAGAATTTTAGAAACATAAAATAACATCTACTTTATTTTATTTTAACTTAAAATATTTAATCTTTATGATATTTCAAACTGTTATTATATAAATTAAATATAGATGTTATTATTCTAAATAGTACATTAGCATATCTTTAATGCCAAATGAAGAACAATGCAATAAAACGTTCAATTTTTCGTGTGTATACGGTATTATTTGTAAAATAACCTGCATCCAGGGTTGGGAAAGTTATTTTACAAAAGTAACTCATTACCGTTACTCGTTACTCATTGAAAAAAGTAACTTGTTACCGTTATCGTTATTCAAAAAGTAATGAGTTGTTGCAATTTTTGTTACTTTTTCACTAAATTTTGATGACTTTTTTAGAGTGGCACCCGATTGCCTACGTCGCTAATTAATCAGATCAATACAAAACCTATGAGTCGTTGTAATTAATCGCAATATGGTCAAACATAACGCTCCCCTTTTTTAAAACTCGCTTGTTCCGTATATATGTATTATATGTGTGCAAAATTACGATAAGAGTAACAATTCGTTACCGTGACCAAAAAAATTTAACTGCGTTACCGTCACTGTTACTAATAAATAAAAAAATATAACGTCGTTACCAGTTTGTTATAAAAAAGTGACTGTAACGGTAACGGCGTTACAAGTAATGCGTTACTTCTCAACCCTGCTTGCATCATTTACATTATACTACTTTATTGATTATTTAGGTTTTAACGGAAGGAAGGAAAATGTCAACGATGCGTTTGATATATCTCATATCCGTAGTGTTAAACAGTTGCGGTCACATGTGTCTCTATTGTGTAGTAGGCGAGATTCTAGTAGCACAAGTAAGCATTACTATGTAAAAAGCATAAGATAAAAAAAACGGCAAGAATAATTATATTTCTGTATTATTTATAAAGTGCGAAGGAATATATTATGCAGCGCATCATTATCAATGGTACATGTTGAAGCCGGAACAAGCGAGAACATTGATCATAATAATGATTCGAGCCAATAAATCGCTTCATATTACAGCTGGGAAAATGTTTCCTATGACACTGTCAACGTTTTGTAATGTAAGTAACTCATTCATTATTATTTCAATTATTTATCCAGTAGTGATAACCAAACTATTGGCAATAAACGGTATTATCTACATTTTCATATAAAATTGTAAATTATATGTATAAGACGACATATAACTTACAGTTTGTGTATAAACAAAATACATATATATATATATATATTGTTTAAATGATTTTGCAAACAAATTAATATGTTGCAAATATTCTATATAAAATTTAATAAAATGTGAGCTTGTAAGATTTCTCTAAATAGATAGATATGTAGATTATTAATATTTATAATAGATTAATATAATATTATAATAGATTAATATATATTATAATATATATATTAATATATATATAAAAACAAACAAATTAAAAAATATTAATCTATTATAAATATTAATATATATACATATTATATATATTTATTATGTATAATATACATACATAATTACACATATATATATATATATATATATATATATATATATTAATCATATAACGTATTTTTATAAAAATTTTATAACTAATATTGCGTTAAAACTAAATTATAAAACTGCAAGAAAATTGTAATATCGAAATGACGCAATATTACGAGATAACAACAATAATATTTATGTGTTTATTAAAAACACATAGAAACTACAAATTTAATAAACGTATGTTAATAGAAATATTTAAAAGATATGTTAATAGACATACACATACGCTCATACATATTTTATACTTTCTTACTAAATAACTGTATCGCCTTATATGTTCTTTTAAAATATTAAGATATTATTTCACATGTATATTTTACAAATTTCAGTTAATAAAAACATCGAGCGGATATGTATCAGTTCTACTCGCCAGACAAGGTTCATAAAATTTATTTTTAAAGTTCGTCTATGAATTTCATATATGTGATAAGCTATATATATATTCAATAAAACATATGTTTAAAAAGTGCATAAAAATAATAGATAATATTATGCAAATATATTGACATTGTGCAAAAAATCGAAATATATAAAATTACTCTTTATTTGTCTAATTTTTCATTTAAATAAAAACGCTTTAACAACTTTGCAAATCGTTGTTTACAAAAATAGCAAATGTTTTGTACATAGAAATTAGTACAATAAATAACGCATTTGCCATGTAAACCGCCGGCGATACACAATTTGTTTTTCACATCAATGATTAAATGTTCTGTGGTTATAAAAAAGAAAGACTGCCCATAGTGGAATTTGTCAATTGTTTACATTAAGTTCGGCAGCAATGACCTATAAATGTAAGATAGAATGCGTTTACTTCTTGCGCCAGTTTATACATATTACCGGCACATGACAACGCACGCACTAGCAATAAGGCTTACCCGTTAATTCCGCTAATGTTTCGACACTGTGCATCAAAATTCACAACTATTTCATCCTTTTATTTCGCTCGTTTAGAGATATACATCGTCGTGCATTATATTCACTTACCTTCACCAGGTGAGAAAAACTGTAGAACTGTGATATTATTTTCCTTTAAGCATTTCTCAAGCGGACCAGCATCCGTGACATTATTAATCCGTAAGATTATAAGTTCTATGTCACAAAGTTGTTTGTTAACAGCAATATTGCATTTAACAGTTAATTGCATTTCTTAATACACAGAAACCACCAGAAACATCACACAATTTTAACTACAAAGAATTGTAATTAATGAAAGGTATTTAAGGCGAATAACTGTTTCGCTTACGTCCGAGCGCGATAATGCAAAGCACCTGTCACCGTCGCGTTGCTATAAGATACTGCTGTAAATTTTGCGCGCATGGGTGGTAGTCGAAGGGTTCCCATGGCAATGGATAACTACACACCCCCGCATGCAGAATGCGCATGCCTCATCGTTGCTTGGACAGAAAGGAGGGATGATACGAGAGGAAAGTATTAAATTCCAAGCGAAAAATGTACTATAGCTGTTGACGTACAACGTACATTTCAAATAAACTTTTTAACCTAGGGTATATATAGAGAACAGGGACCCACGATGATTTCCAGAAATATAAAAGAATCGGAAAAATTCAAAAGACTACGCTGGAGGTAAGCTTATAATAAAATCAGTTTCAATTTTTTTTAAATAATTAAAAATTATAAAAATATAAGTAAGATAATACTCTGTTTGTTACAACAATAAATCAATTTGCGTTACATATTTGATAAATTTTTACCAATTTTCTATAACATTTTCATTAAGTTTATAATTATATAAATATGAGAGCAACGTTTATAGTTGCGGCTCTATCATCTGTTATATCTTGTTAGTCGTTTCAACCTATCTTTCTCCACTTCACTATGAAACTATAGCATCTCACAGTTATAGTTGCCACTGAAGTGTGAATCGATGTTTGTAACATTCCTAGTTCTCTACACTCTGTACAACGATCGCAAAGTTTGAAAACTTATATGCGGAAGAAATTGCCGCGTTCCTAGAAGTCTACGGGATATATTCTTCATCCAGAAAAAATGTTAATTTGTTAATCTTAACATGGATATCATTAAGCCTAACAGTAATTCAGATGCTTGCAATAATCATATTAAAAATAAGCCGTAACCTATGCTTGTGAATATTAAAATTATTATATTAAATCTTCTTTTAAGTTTAAATTTTGAATTATTACAATAATGTACTTATATATATATATATATATATAATATATATATATAACTATGTTATTGGACAATATATGAAATTAAAAGTCAAAAGAAGTGGAAGTAGAGGATCTTTGTGCACATAACATTCCTTTAAGAGCAATATTAAAATTTTAAAGATACAATATGAATGTTATGTGCCCAAAGATCCTTAATTTAAAAAATAACTATAAAAGAAAGAAAAAAAAGAATTTTACATTGATATATTAGATTAATTTAATATTTCTTCTACTTTTCCGTCTACCTTTTTTTACTTTCAATATTTCATATATTGTTCAATAACATAGTTCTTCATTTTAAAGATCTTTCAATAGCCATAAATATGATAGCTGAGGACTGGATAAAAATCAAAACCGATAAGAATCGTAAAGAACGGTACATTATGATAAAGCAGGTCCAAAACGCCCGAGTTCTCACAATGATCGGTTAATCCTCCATGTTTTTGGGAATCGTTTTACTCGTCGATTTTACCTTGTTTTGGAAAGTCTGTGAGATATATAACAAATATCACCGCTCCAGTTAAAATCCTTTATAAACTAATTATATCTACGACAAAAATCGAAGTCCGTATTTCGAGTTTACATTCATCGCACAGACTCTCATGACTTTAATGTATATTGCATCTTACAGTGACGTGGATAACTTGCTTGGATTACTTCATTTCATTTGTACGGACAGACGAATCTTATAGGAAAGCTAATTAACATAGACCAATTTAGGAATTATAACGAAGCTTTGGCTTATTGTGAAGAATCACATACGGCTAATCAAGTTTCGTAATAATTTTAATATTTTTAAATTAAAAATGATCAAATCTAATATTTCTGAACATCTGCATTTTCTTGAGAGAAAATTATTATTTTTTTGTAAAATATGGAATAAAACTTATATTTCATTCGTATATGACAATATCATTTGTTCAGTGATAAACTTTTATCCTTTTTGTTATTCTTTAAAATTCAACAAATGAGGCTAAAGATTATAATTTCTTATAGGATAGGCAAGGCAAGAAGAAAGATAATATCAAAAAAGCTATCTAATCTCTTCATAACTTTTTAGATAAATCTTCGCTTGACAGGCACTAAATCTATTTGTCGAAAGTGTATAGTAACACATCTCTCTCAATATATTCAAATAAAAACTTTTTTATTTTAATTAAAAGAATTCTTTCATGTTTTATTTAAACTTCAAAAACTGCAAAAAATGACATAAAAATTGAAATTACTTCGATTTTTAATATGGCAGGTTTTATCCTTTAAATGCAAATGATACTAAAACTCTCCTTCGCCTGCGGTACAATCGTCAGAACAATTTCATAAACAATACATAACATAACTTAGCAACACACAATTCTTTACCACCAAACATTTTAGGCTCCTTCTCAACTTTAATCGTTTTAAAAGATTTTGGGATCTATCGCTGTAATTCATTAAAAAAAAGTGTGCAAATTAGAAACTTGCACATTGCTTCCTCATCATTTAGGTGTTTGTATTCTATTTGATGCATCAGTCTTAGTATTTATTAGTTTGGCTTCCTCATAGAGGAAGCTTTTTATTATCGCTTAAAATCTATAAAAGAGTTGACAACTATAAAAAGATGACAACTATAAAATCTATAAAAGAATGTGACAAAATAAAAATAAAAATGTGCGTATTTGAAAAAACATTATCGAATAATTATCTAATATTAGAAAAACAGAGACGCAAAATAGATAATCAACGTTACTGCTTCAGTGAGCGTTATGCTTCAAACCTATATAAGCACATCACATCCTTTTGTTCCACTCAACTGACATACGGTACTTAACATAATTACATACTATATTATTAACACTATACATTAACACATTAACACATTAAAACAATACATATATATATATGCATATAAATATATAAACATATATACATATAAACAATACACATAAATCGAATATACTGCAGTAGAAGCATCTACAGATCTGATCAGATTGCACGGAGTCCGGCATATTCGATGTCACGTATAAAGCGAAAGTCAGGATCAAACAAAATTGCGATTAAGAATAATTGGAACTAAGCCCAACTAACAATCAACAGATGGACGATAGAGTTTAATCGCAATTAAGACAAGATTGTGCTAAAGAGATGGAATAATAATGAGTTTCCCTGAGCAGTATCAGACTATCAGATCCTCACTGGGGATCCGAAATAACAATCTGCGATATATCCTTATAACGAAATCGTAATGAATACGAGTGCTATCGAGAAGCCATACATTTATATACTTAATTTTATTTTCCCGAAATCTGCTGTTAAATTTAAAGGGCCGTTCATATCTACAGGCATTGAACGTGCCAGACGCGTAGCGTGGCAGACACGACAAATATTCTTTAATGTATTACTTATGAACGTATTCATATTTAGCGTTACGTAGCCGTAACGGCACCTACAGACACGGACCGTACCAGCACGACATTCTCGCAAAGAATATTTTATCTGTGCCGGTGCAAGTCTGAACTTGTCTGTTCCCGTCTGTGCAGGCAATATAAATACTTTTCACAACACCTCCACGGAAAGCCCGACTAAATAAAATCGCAAATTGTAGTCAGTGTGAATATTATCAAAAATGTCGTGTCTGCCACGCTACTCGTCTGGCACGTTCAATGTCTGTAGATATGACCAACTCTTAATACTGAATTCTTCCCGTCGGCTAACATTGCAAAATAAGCGTTTTACAATTTAATTCTTCAAACGGAAATCATAAATATAAATATAAATCTCAATATAAAATTTGTAGAATACCTATAACTTTTGTAATTATTAACTTCTAAATTACTAAACTATACTATAAAATGATAGCCGCCAAGCGGCCGATATCCTAACCAAGAGATGCTTAGATTATATATCTACTTATCTTATATCTACTTATGCCGACATAAATTTAATGTTGCTGAAATATATTTTTATTGTCACAGTCACTCTGAGATAAAAAATATTTGATACTCTTTTCGTCCGTTATTTTGCTATTATCGCACCATACATGCAAAATGTAATTATTTAATATTTAAATATTTTATTTAAATTTAATTATTAATTAAATATTAATTAAAGTTTTAATTAAACATCAAGCATTGTTAGTTAAATATATATAAATACACACATTCGCACGTAATACGCATATACGTGCATTTAAAAAATGTCGAAAAGGAAACATTCTTTTTAAAAATTGTTTACTTATTTATTATCTAATCTATTACATTTTACAATTATTGATTACTCCTAATCATCTTGTGTCACTTGCTTGATAAAATCCGTAAAGTAGCTTACTTTAGTAAAAACATCAGGAAAACCAAGTGCGCAGGGTTTTGTCCATGAAAATATACCTATTAGTATTCCATTATATACCAAAGGACTGCCACTGTCACCCTGTCAAATAATGTTCTCTTTCATTCGGTATTTTAATGTTTGAATGTAAAGTGTATGTAACGCAAAAGAACTCGTCTTTCACTTAAAAATTTATTTATAAAATTGTATAGCAATGGACTGATCGCGTGAAATAAATTAACGCCAAAGCATTAGATATAGATGTAAGAAAGGATATAGATGTAAATATAAAATCATTCTTCTCTCTTTTTAAAGTAAATCTAATCTAAAAAATTACGATAAGTTTTATTTAATAAAGTGCGTTATGAATATTATTTTCTTACGATATTCCTAAGTGATAAATTAATTTGTTTTATTATTGAATCCTCAACAAAATTAGAGATCAAAACTTCAGAAATTTCAAAAATTATTGATGGACTACACACACACACACACACACACACACACACACACACACACACACACGCACACGCACACGCGCACGCGCACACGCACGCACACGCACACGCACACACTCACACAAAATATTCATTATGTAAAATTCTATTGTATCACATTTACATAATCTGTTATATTATATCATATAATTATTTTTTTATTACATATATAATTTTAAATAATAATTAATTACATAACTTGGACTTCATTAAGAATTAAGTTTCCAATGTCACTTTCACGTAAATTTCAAAATGCAACAATAGCGAAACTAATATATTTTTAGAACTTTACCTTACAAGCGCCGACCCCTTTCCTTTCGAATGTACAAATTTGAGAACTGAGAATAGTAATGTTTTTGTAATAGGCCTGGCATACGTCATTGTCGATAATTGGTTCCGAAAGTTTTTGCAAGTTTCGAGATAACCAACTAAATGGACGAACACGACCCCACCCGCTGATAACGGCATATTGTCCAATAGGTGCATCGCAAGTTGCTAAAGCAATTGGCGATTGAGACGGTGATGTACAAATTTTTTTAGCAAGCTGAAAGCATCAACATATCACAAATATGTACATACAAAATTTCTAATTTACCCTAAAGTAAGATTTATAAAAGATAATAAGCTACATTTTATACTAAATGTATTTTATTTAACTTAACATAAAAATAAAAGTGTTCTTTGAATTTTAATGTATTTTTAATGGATACTTTATCGAATATCGCAATAATTTATTTTTTATGAGAACCATTAATTTATTAGTTATTAAGTTCTGCCATTTATAGTTTATATCATCTATCTATCAGAAATAATCTTAAATTTATTGTAATTTAAATATAATAATTAGACTATTAATCTTAAAAATGTGTGACAAAAGTAAAAATTTATCTTCGATTTTAATTTATCAAAATTTACCTTCGATTTGAATTATCAAAAAGCAAAAGGCAAGCATTACCCTGATTACAACTAGATCGGCTGTCCAAGACTCCTCAGAGCCATATATATAGTCGGGATGGCATTTAACATATTTGACAGCATGTTTTTCACCCTCTTTCAAGTTAATGCTCCCAGTGCGCACACTGAGTTCTTCGGAGGGTTCGTCTATCAGGCCACATATACAATGCGCCGCACTCAGGACATGCCTATTGCTGATAAGCGCACCACTGCAGATATGTAAATCGTAGTATCTTAAGGACACTTGATAAGGAAACTCGGATTCGGTGGCGGCCTGTCCACCAACCAAACGTCGTACACGAAATGCTTGGCTTCCTTTTCCGGAAATAATGTGCAGAATATTTGTCACGGTGCATTTTATTGAAAAACACAAGATCACGCATTTCTAATCAATAAACGGCAAGATCCTTCAAATTTTAGGATTGTAAATTCTACGAGAATCCACAAGGTGCCATTTAAAAAACTTTGCCTTTTCGCAGTAATTTCGCTCGATAAAATTAAATTTATAAATAATATTCTCTAAAATTCCTGATAAAATATTATCGGCTATTTTAAATCGCTTGTACCAATGAATATGTTTATACCAATAAATAGTATTATAAAGAGCATTAATAAACAGTTTGTTTTAATTCTGTTCCTATTTCTGTTTCTCTTCTTTTCTTCTCTTTTGTTGTGCTAAATTGAATTTGTACTTAACATAGGTATGTGCGCGTTCTCTTTTCTCCGTAGACAAAAACGAAAGAATGTACGTAATAAATATCTTCACTTACCGTAACTAACATCCAATATTAAAATAATTACCAAACATAGGACGGTGAGGTTCATCATTGTTACGAGCTAAACACTGTAAAGAAATAAAAAACAATAATAAGATTACGACCGACAAAATTGTCAAATATAAATGAAAATAAGCCAAATGTCAGTCTGCGGCGGATCTTGGTGCCTAATAATAATTTTTTGTGTGAATATTCCTGCTCATGCGAACTGCGCGCTGCATTCGTCGGTCTTGAAACACAATCCTTACATGAAGCCAAAATAATTAATTCATACATTAAATTGACGAGCAATTCAATAATTTTTTATGCTAAACAAGAAATAAAAAGATGAATTGCTAAGAAAGAACATTTTTACGCGAATTTATATAAAATTTTCATAATTCTTTCAGTTTTAAACAATTTTGTTGAAATTGTTTCGTTAATATAATCAATAAACTATAACAATAACACATGTAATAATGTCGCACTAGTATCGATATTAATAATTAATTAATAGATAATATTCATGTTGCAATAAATATTTTTAGTTAAATTAACATATCAATATTATATTATCATCATTTTTTCATCATCACTTTTTATTTATACTAAATATAATAATGCATTATTTATATATAGTTTTTATTTATACAATGTATATGTATAAATAATAAAATACATAAAAATATATAATCTCATTAGTCATGATAACAATGGAGGAAAAGATTGAATCCCTGTTTCGATTGCACTAACATGGCCTTCATTATATACGCAGATGCGTAAATTTTTATGTGCAATTAATATAACTAATTGCAGCTCCAAACCCACACATTTAACGGATAGCCTAACATTACGTTTATCAAAATTATCACATTGTAATAAGTTTACTATCAAATGTTCGTGCAATGTATAACACGCACACCCTGCCCCCCCATACACACACAAAAAGATATATATATGTCATGTTTTAAATATTATATTATATCATACGTTATATTTACATATTACTAGGATTGGGAAAGTTACTTTGTAAAAGTAATTAGTTACAATTACAATTTTTTCTCTGAAAAAATAACTATAGTTACCGTTATAAGTTACAGACTTTGAAACGTAACACGTTACAGTTACCTATAGTTACTCCAAAAGTAACGAGTCGTTTTTCAGTTACTTTTCTGTTAATTTCTTGTCATGTTTATGCGCACATTACTATTTTAAATACAAGAATCTTACATTTCTAAAAATTTCTTATTAAATTATTTTACTTATTATACTAAACATTCGGTTATATGTTATATTATTTTATATATAAATCACAATTATTTTAAAAACTTAAAATCAAAATATATTTAATATATAAACTGAATTAATAATTTATAATAAATTAATACATACACTTGAATCAAAATTATGGGATTAATATTTTTCAATTAAAAAGTTTTCGCCAAAAAAATTAAATAAAGGATTATGTTTGTTTTTCTATCTGATAATTGCTCGTCATATTGACCTTTCTTCGTTATTATTCTTTTATATAATAACTATTCTCGAAGATGATTTATCACTGAGCACTTCATTCTGCTGAACGTAGTTGATAAATAAGCTTGAAATATATAAAGAAACTATAAAAATAACTATTAAATTAGTTACTATAGTTACCAAAAAAATGTAACTAAGTTAAATTACAGTTATAGATGGAAAGAAAAGAACGAAGTTAAGTTACAGTTACAGACAAAAAGTAATTCTAACTGTAACTTCGTTACAAGTAACGAATTACTTCCCAACCCTGCATATTACATAAATGTTTAAGAAACGTGTCCTTTTTGTTCCGAACATATTTTCCAACATTGCCTAAAACGTATTTAAAACATTAAGATACATTTTAAACAATAAAACCGTAATATGAAAAACGAAAATGTAATTTTCACCAAACCCTATTCCTCGACATGACGCAGTTACGTAATAAATTTACCTGCTTATGACCGTGCTCTTCTGCTCCTTTTCACGCACGTTTCGATATAAGTAATACTATCGTCGTAACTCCGCGTCTACGTCGTTTCTCTGTCGCGTGAAGGAGTATCCCTTACCTGACGAGAACGTCGAGAATCGACGATGAACGAACGTCAGCTAGATCTGTGAAATCATCCGGCCGGCTCGTCTTGCGTAAGCAGGAATGTCACGCGTCGAATATCGAAAAAAAACACTTGCCTCGTACGAGCACGTTTATAGTGTTTATGCGCGACTCGCAGTCATGCACGCGAATTGTCAGGCGCGCGCATAAACGCCGAACGTACGCAGCGCCTCGCGATGCGTGCGGCATGCGTGCGCGCGCACACGCGTGCGCGTGTGCGTGACCGCCGCGTGACGTATGTATATGCACACATAGGTATACGTGTAGTTGTAGTACGCGCAACGCGACGTGAGCCGCGACATGTGTACGTATCGTGTACGTGCGTGTACGTGCGTGTGTGTGCGTGCGTGTGATTTGGCGTGCAGTGACTGTGGCGCGCGCGCGCGCGCGTGCGTTTTGTGCAACGTTACGTTATCTACGGCAGCCAACGCGTAGCC
The DNA here is from genome assembly GCA_003063805.1 of Aphaenogaster ashmeadi. Taxonomy (NCBI): domain Eukaryota; kingdom Metazoa; phylum Arthropoda; class Insecta; order Hymenoptera; family Formicidae; genus Aphaenogaster; species Aphaenogaster ashmeadi. Next base: position 101,488 of record NJRQ01000245.1, on the reverse strand, counting down.
CCAGCTTCGTCGATCCCGTCGTCGGCGGAGAGTTCGTCGTCGCGCTCGTCGCGTCTCCTGCGGCCCACGACCCGCTCTCGCGATCTCCATACTCCGGTACTCGAGTAGAGAACCACGGGGGAGAACGACCCGCGTCCGCGGCGAATCGGCGGCTGCTCGAAGCCGCGGTCGGCGGTTTTCCCAGCGGCGCCGCGAACAGGTTGAAGGAGCGTCGTCCGGCCCCGTGCGCAACCTATATTTTTGTACTCCATGGAAGAGCCATGTAACCTACGCTGTGAGTATCGAGTTGGGCGATTCAATCGGCGCCTCCGGCCGGACCTCCCGGAACGCGGCAACAGGTTCGGCGACCGACACGGCGGACGAGGCCACGGCGACGGAGCCGCGTTCCCCGGACCCGCTCGCCGCGTTCCGAGAGGTTATGGCAGGACGTTCTCATGTAACTTTTGGCTGCACCCATCGTGTACAAAGCTTTTCCCTTGTCTCTCTTTACCTTGGATTTGTTCCTTTTTTTTTACTTTCTTTCTTTAGACACTGTGTGTTGATCGCATTATGAAATATAAGCGAATAAATTGATTTCACTTTCAGAGTGAAGTGTAGCAAATGGAAGGTTTTAAGGTGAAAGATGAACCGATGGATGCATTAGCCATAGACAGTCAGGTTATGGTAAACTTTTTGTATGAAACTGCAGCAGGTATACGGCGTACTGCTGGCGCTGTCCAGAGTCTAACGTAACGATTACTTTAAGGATGAGAACATTGTGAGCGTCGTGCTTAAAGAGGAACCAGGTGACAGATTTGATCCCGACTACATGGAGGATATTTGCTCAGGCACTTTCGAGAAGGGCACTCTGTTTTTGCCTATCGAAAACAATGAGGTGGATTTCTCCAACGAAATGGTAAGTACATAACGGTTGTAGCTATATAATCCTTTCGATAGTTTTCCTCGTCTTCTGCACAGACTCTAAATTTTAAGATGTAGCGCTATCTGCTTTATATTTTGTTTAATAAACGTTCAACTTGGTTTTATGACACTGTACATCATGTTACCACATCTTTTCTAAGAACAGCTTGTAAATTCTTGCAGGTGAAGTTAGAGTTGGAAGGAGAATCAACCAGTCACCCGAACTGGTCGCAAATAGCGAATACTAATTTATGTGACAAGGAGGATGGTGTGATGCAGCGATGCTTGACCAATACGAATTTTATACAAACGCAAGAATCTGACAAGCATCATGGATTCTGTCAAAACGGGCAACAACCGAAATTTTACAAGATCCAATGCTCAATCTGCAAGAAATGGTTTCTGAACAATGATTCCATGGTGACGCATCTAAGGACACACTGTAGTGGAAATCAATGTGAGGTTTGTCAACAAAGTTTTGCCGACAACTCTACCCTGCATGCCCACATGTTAACTCACGTTGGAATGAGTCCATTAGAGTGCAACATCTGTCAAAAAAGATTCGCTTATAAATGGAGCTTAAGAAGCCACATGCAATTGCATGTTTTGGATAAACCGTACGATTGCGACGCATTGCAGCAGGCTTTTATGAAGCGAGCCGGTATGAATGAACAGATAATGCAGATGGAGGACAGGCCCTTTGAATGTGACGTGTGTCACGTAACGTTCAAGGAGAAGATTAATTTGAATCGACACATGTCCAACCACACGAATGCGGATAAACCCTATAAATGTACGGTCTGTTTCGAAGCGTTCAAGGAAAAGGCGAAATTGAACATGCATTTGTCGTTCCACACAGGAAACAAGCATTTCAAGTGTACATTGTGTCATAGATCGTTTGCCCAGAAAACTGCGCTCAACAATCATATGCTGGCGCATAGCGGCGAGAAACCGCACGCGTGTAACATTTGTGAGAAAACATACAAGAGAAAATCGGAATTGATTAGGCATACTATGGTTCACACTGGGGAAAGACCGTATGAGTGTAAAGAGTGTTTGATGACTTTCCGAGAGAAGGCTAAACTGAATTCCCACATGCTGGTCCACACGGGCGAGAAACCACACGAGTGTCACATCTGTCACAAGGCATGCGCAAGGAAATCGGATTTGAACAGTCACATGTTGTTACATACTGGTGGTCAATACGATTGCAAGGTCTGCGACAAAATCTTCACCAGGAAATCGGATCTGAATCGGCACACTCTAATACACACCGGTGAAAAACCGTTTGCGTGCAATATGTGCGACATGGCATTCAGGGAGAAGACGCGATTGAACTCGCATATGATCATACACACAGGCGACAAGCGACACGCGTGTCATATCTGCCAGAAGACGTTCAAGGAAAAGTCATCGTTGAGGAAACATATGTTAAGTCACACCGGTGACAGGCCGTACGAATGTTATGTGTGTCACAAAGCTTTCACGCAGAAGACCACGTTGAACAGCCACATCCTGGTTCACGCCGGTGAGAGACCATTTGAATGTAGTACTTGTCAAAAGATATTCAAAGACAAAGCGGCGTTGAAAAAACACTTGTTGGTACACGTTAACGAAAAAACTCACGAATGTCTTATTTGTATGAAAAAATTCGCGCATAAAACAGCATTGAATAGTCACCTGTCCACGAATCACATATCCTAACTACACGGATCTAGTCTATTACGGCTTTCTGTTTCTTTACATTGAGCACCGTATGTTTGTAGTTGTATAGCATATTTCCATGATTACACCTATATCTGTTTTATATGCCAATAGGTCTGATAAAGTCGTATTTTTTCCTGTGTATGGACAAATAATAAATTAATTTCTAAGTAACATCGCTAAGTCAATTAATGCTCCTACCTAAAGAATGAGGAAAATCGCTAAAATGTTTATAATCCATGGATTGTATTTAATGTATGCTATTTGAGAATTAATACTGTGAAAGCAGCATTATATCTCTACAAAGTACTATTGAACATTTAAAAAATTAAAGACAGTTTAAAACAAAAGAATAACAAAAAGGCAGATAAGATATGCAGATGGAAACTCGATGAAAAAAACATGTCTATATAAATGCTACAAGACATTGAATACAGGATTGTGATCTTTTTCTAGAATTTTCTAACCCGAAGAAGAGAAAAATATCATAATAATAAGAGATTATATTAGCCGAAAACTCATAATTGAATTAAATTAAATAATTTTAACAAATGTACAATGAAGAAGCAATTATTGTTATCTCGCTAGATTGGTAAAAATAAGAACACAAAAATATTAGATGTAGATTACTATATCATTTATTTAATCCATTAAGAAGAATTATGTTATATATAATAGAATAAATTCCGCATTTCTGGGTAGCGTTGTGAGAACTAGAAGATATCTGAAACAATATTATGAAATTAATTAAAATTACAAAATAAATTTTGAAAAAAATTAATTAAGTTACTAACATTGAAATTGCCATGCAACATTTACATTGCTAGCTGATTGTAATTTGCAATATTTAATATATTTTCGAAAATTTATTGATTTATAAACTGCAATTGTGCTATATCTTCGTTACCTTTTAATAATACAATTTATAAGCGATATATGTCAAGTGTACCGCACTACATAAGTAAAAAAATTTCTGAACGTTGGCAAAGGATTTAACAGAAATTAATAAAAAATATATTATTTTCTTTAAAAAGTATACTGACATTAAAATGAAAGTTGTAAATGCAATATGTAATGTGTTAAAGCTATTTCCGTTGCAACACTGCGCATTTTTTCTTGCATTCTGCGAAATAAGTCAGTATGTTATATCATATTTTCGACAGTATGAATTAATAAAATATACCAAAACTTTTTTTTATTATTTTATATTAGTAAATTCATGTATAATTTAATTTGCACATGTATTTATTATAATAATATATTCACATAAAATAACTTTGTGATAATTAATCAAAATTTATAATTATTTTTTTTTATTAATCCATGAACCTCTAGAGTTTCTTCGGTATATTTTAACATTATCAAACATATATCAAACATATATCAATCTATGTCAATCTATCAAACGTGAATAGTAACATGCGAGGAAATTTAAGTAGTATCTTCTTTCTTTAATGCATTTTCGTTCTATTGTCAAAGTACTGTGTGAGTATTAGAGATGAAAAATACTGAAAAAAAACTAGAAACTTAAAATAAAAAACCTAGTCAAAATCAGTTTTTTACCCGACCCTGAAAGTTTTTTACTCGGATATGTATTTTCTTTGAACATTTGACGTCATATTATTGTTCTAGAATTCAGTTTTTGCATTTATTTGAAAGGTTTCTGTGTAAAGAATGTAAAGATAGCTATAAATAATCAAAATGTATAATGAGTAATGACGAAGTGGCGGTATAGTGATGAAAAAAATGGGTTTTTTTTACTTCGGAGTAAAAAACCGAGTAAAAAACCAGTTTTTAAGGTAAAAAACAATTTTTTACAAAACATTCTGAAAAAAGATATAAAATTATTTTTCTTGATATTCATCGTTCAATATCTATGTTATTTCGGTATTATTTAATATCTTTTGTCTTTATAACTTTAAATATCGAGGCGGAAACATCTTTGCGTTGTTGCAGTGCCTAATAACGAATTCGGGCGCTTGCATTAGTCAATAGCCACCGCCACTTCGTCATTACTCATTATACATTTTGATTATTACTTTTTAGCTATCTTTACATTCTTTACACAGAAACCTTTCAAAGGTGAATGCAAAAACTGAATTCTAGAACAATAATATGGCGTCAAATGTTCAAAGAAAATACATATCCGAGTAAAAAACTGATTTTTACTGGGTTTTTTATTCTAAGTTTCTAGTTTTTTTCGGTACTTTTCATCTCTAAGTGGCGGTGGCTATTGACTAGTGCAAGCGCCCGAATTCGCTATTAGGCACTGCAACAACGCAAAGTCGTTTCCGCCTCGATATTTAAAGTTATAAAGACAAAAAATATTAAATAATACCGAAATAACGTACATATTGAACGATGAATATCAAGAAAAATAATTCTATATCTTTTTTCAGAATGTTTTGTAAAAAACTGTTTTTTACCTTAAAAATTGGTTTTTTACTCGATTTTTTACTCCGAAGTAAAAAAACCCGTTTTTTCATCACTAGTGTGAGTATATTATAATATAATAAAAGGAAAAAATTTTTACATAATTTCTCTCTGTTTCGATATATTATAATATAATATAATATACAATTTAATATGGATATGGTGAAAAAATGCGCCTTAGGGTAATCTCAGATTACCGATTCGTTGTCTTTTTTGAATTTCAATACCTACCAATTAATGGTCCGTATCCTCGTCCCGTATCGTATCCACGCCCCATATCGTATCCACGCCCCATATTGTATCTATTTTCACCTCTATAACCCCCATAGTCTCCTCTGCCACGGTTGCCTCGCCCCCATCCTATTTCTAAACATAAATTCTATAGTAAATTCAAAATTCGTTATAAATATTCAAGATTCAATTAATGATATAACAAAGAAATTACAGTTTAATGTTAAAAGACTAACTGGACAAACTTAAAAGAATATCTTTAATTGCTGATTGCTAGTTCGCAGACGATATAAATAACATAGTACTTCAATTAGAAGTAATCCTATCATTATTAATTTTATTTAAAAATGGAAAATTCTGCGTTAGACATCTCCAAACGATAAATTTGAGAAAAATAAAAACACATACACGGTATAACTTATATCTATACATATATATAATATTTTATTAATCAAAATTGCTTTACTTTTATCAATCGGACATTGGTTCCAAGTTTTATTAACATTTTAATAAATTGTGTGAAATCATAGAACGAATAAATGTCAATATAATGGTTATTAATATGGATAACAACAACAATCTTAATTCAAAATTATTCTACATTGGATATTGACTAATAATAGTGTTACACCACAGAGTGTCGCGACTACTCCAATTGATCATGCTCTGCAATCGAGTATTTTCATTATACAAATAAATGCGACTTACCAAACTGTGCGCTACATAGTTGAGCTAGTAATGTTAATAGGATCGAAATTAATATGATGATCTTCATGATGATTGCAAAACACTGGACTCTCGAGAAACACACAATGGATCTCGGAAGAGAAACAAGTAAACCTATGCAATTAAAATGTCCTTTTATACATTTCTCAGCGAGCCGTAATTACTTTTGCGTTGTAAAAATTCGGATAATAGCTCGCTCGTTAACATATACCGGGTGTTTTTTAATACGTTGATCATCCATTCCTTCGGAATATTATTAAGATCGAATATTATACATAAATATCTGCCTATGGGAAATTAGATTTTTTATTTATATTTGTTTAAAGAATTGATTGTGAAATATATTTCGCTTAAGATAAAAAACGGTATGGCAAAGATAATAAGAATTAATGTTTTTTAAATGGACTGTCCTATAGACTATAGAGTTATCATGGAATATTGCAATGCGACTAATTATTGATCATATAACAGATAATTAGTGCTTATGACGTAAATTATACGCATTATTCTGAGAAATCTGTTTATTTTTTAATCAATTAACATGTGTACAAAGGAAAAACTTTATTTACTCATTGTCGTATCGATTGCGATAAATAAATGATACGTCGAATAAATATAAAATCTCTTTATGCATAAAGCTTTACATGCGAGATGTTAAGTATTTTAATGATTAAATGGCGACGTCAAATGTATATTATATTTCGGAATTACGTCGTCGCGTTTGCATTTATTATATTTTAATATTCTGTCTTCTGATTAAAATGGTTAACCCTTTACGTTGACGGGACGATTTCCAGACCAGCCTGCAATGAGATAACATTTTTGTTAATACTCTTTCCCATACAGTTTTCTGTTAAATAATATTATATCTGTGAATACATATTTTTAAAAATAATTCTATCGGAAACTTACTTCCGGAACTACTACTGGCAAAAGCAGAGGCACCGCTGGAAGCCCAAGAATTAGATCCGTCCTGATTTTGCGCTCCATTAGGAGACCAATTTCCACCAACATTATTGGCGGGTCCTACGAACACGAAGTTATTTATTAAATTTCCATATAGATCATTTATTACCTTTAATTTATTTGCATAATAGCATGCTAAGAAATTTTAAAACATACTTGAAGTAAAACTCTGAACTTCTTTAAGAATAACTGATAAAATGAACAGCATTTTAATCTTGAGAAAATTTGTTCATCACAATATAATTTAAATTAAATTCGACTTTTGTTTGAAAATATTCCGAATATTATAAAATATCATACAAATCTCTTTGGAGAGTTAAACTGCAACAGGTTGTGACGACATTTGCTATTATCTTATAACAGATAGAGATACATTGAGAGGCATCGTTGCTAGATATTACTGATATGATAAATTAATTATGCTGATGCGAATTGTGTGTATACGTGTATAACAGCTTTCGTAGTCAAAGAACGGAAACGGATACCTGGAACCGGCGCTTACTATTAATTAAGACGCTGCTATCTTTGATTTATGCATCATTGTACGAAGAAACGCATCAATCACACGCGTATTTCCAATCCCTGCAAACGCGAGGCTGACCTTGAGGCCATTTTTCCCATTGTGAGAGAGAGATTACGCTCTTATCTCGTATATATTCGTCTCATTTCAAAAAATGCCGCTACAATGTCTCGCGGAGACGTGATATTAGCCGTGAGAAAATTTCCATTGGTATGATCTACTTGACATCGCGATGGTATAAAACGCCGTGGAATTATGAACGCATCGTTGACTTGATTTACAGTCGGCATACACTCCCTCGTTCTAATCTTAATGAACGTGCAGCTCGTTTAACGCAACACTCGTTATCCAATTTTGAACAACTGTCCGTTTGCCTGTTCATTTTCAGATCATAGCCTTAATGTGGATATAAATAAAGAAGTGAAGTTTTTGTTAAGTACACTCTTAATCGGCATCGTTTTATCATTTTTGATAAGTTTTACGGCTCTCGTCCGTTATCATACTTCGACATCCAATGTTTGCAATATCTTTACGGTGGACGAATAAAAAAATACTTTTTCAATTTCCAGACGATTGCAAAATTATATATTTCCGAGATTTTAAAAATGTCATAATATTATTTTCCATTTTTTGAATGTGACGTTTTCTATTGAAAGCAAATCGCGCCTTTAGATTTTTTTTGCAGATTTATATTGCAAATGTACCCACGAGATATCTGTATCGAAAAAGATATAGTAATTCGATATATGTATATGTCCGAAATTGTTTACGTCCACTGTTAAAACGCATTTTTGCAAACTACGAACCTGGCGCGCCGGAGAAAGAGCCAGCATAATTAGAGCTGGAAGCTTGAGCGGAGCTGAAGGACGCAGCGTAAGCTCCCGCCTGAGCACCACTAACAGATGTTGCTAAATTGTTCCCTCCAGATACTGGAGCAATTCCGGGATTCCCGGGGCCACCAGAAACATTGCCAATGCCTCCCGGATTTCCAATACCAGTTCCAACATTTCCACCGATTCCACCGATCGCTCCTCCTGGATATTTATCGCCTGCATAGCTCCCACTGCCGGGTGTCCCACAACCAAACAGACCCAGCTTACATTGTAATGGACCGGCACCTTGAGGATTGCCTCCCGTAGGATAAGATCTACCGTTATTTCGATTTTGCGGTGAAACTCCGCCGGAATGAACACCCCCGCTACTTCCTGTATTTCCTGGTATTTCCGATCCAGGAGTATTTCCTGGTGTTCTCGATCCAGGATAATTTCCTGGTGTTCCTGATCCAGGGGAACTTCCTGGTGTTCCCGATCCGGGATAATTTCCTGGTGCTCCCGATCCGGGATAA
>NJRQ01000245.1:67336-90341 GCA_003063805.1 Aphaenogaster ashmeadi | reverse complement strand
CGTCTCCAGGTTGCTTGCTAGGCCAAGTTCCACTACCGCTTGCAGGTTGTCCGGTAGGCCATGTTCCACTTCCTTGAGGTTGCTTGCCGGGTAAAATTCCGCTAGCGCCTGGAGAATATCTATCAGGCGTAATTCCACTTCCGTCTTCAGGTTTTCCGCTAGACCAAGGCCCGGTGCTGCTTCCGGGCTGTCTTCCAGGCCAGGTACCACCTTCAATATTAGGATGTGTACCATAAGGAACAGTTCCATAAGCAGGTCTGGTACTTCCAACAGAACCTTTGACCCCGGGGGTATAACTTGGACCTCCTCTGTGTGCTGGTGTTGTACCATAAAACGGAGTTCCAGTTATGCTGGGAGTACTGTATGTACCAGGAGATGTTCCAAACGCAGTTGCACCAGCGCTTGCAGTTGCGCTACTACTCGCAACATTAAAACTAGGTTGTCTCGGTCCCGTTCTGTCGTATGGAGCGGTTAATGTAGAACTTGGGATGCTAACATGACTAAACGGAGTTTTAGTTGTGCCAAATCCAGTATTCGACACTGGAAATCCAGCATAAGAAGTAGTTCCCGTACCATGCCAAGTGCTACTTCCACTTCCAGGCTGACCAGCACCTAACCAGGAGCTAGTGCTTCCACCATAACTCGGTTTGGTGACACCTGGATGCCCATAAACGCCGCTTCCAGTTGGTGATCCCGGTGGTTTTCCAGGAAATGTATTACCTTGGGCTCCAGGAACAGTTCTTGGTGAACTAATTCCTCCATGTGGTCCTTTGGTAGTTCCGAAAGTATTTGTTACAGTCGTAGGCAACGTACTATGAAAACCAGGTCTGGGTTTGTCATAACCTCCTAGGCCATAATAAATGTCTCTATCAGTGCTTGAAGGTGTTTGATCTGTTCTGTCATATGTCCCATGTGGCGGCTGGGTATTTACTGGCTTGTTAAGACCGAATGGGTGATCTTTTCTCCCAATAGGTGCTTCTCCATAAGGACTTCCAATACCGGATGTTGCACTTGTTCCAGCATAAGCGCCTGCATATGAGTCTGTATACAGGAGTATTATATGTTTATTAACATTCTAAAAAATTTTAAACTGGTAAATATTTCACCGGTTCTCATGTAATCTGTCGTATAAAAGCTAAATTGTATTTTAAATCGTTTTCTTGTATTTATTCTTGTTACATAATAACAGTGTTATTTGTACCAATATTAATGACCAATAAGTATGTCGAATTATAGGTACGCACTTTGTGTTCCAGGTTGTCCATAAGGCCTATTCTGATTTTCCTGTGGATTTCCATAACTACTTGGAGGAGCTGTACTACTTCCTGTATGTGGTACTGCGGAAGAAGTACCGCTCGGGAATTGATTGGTATTCCATCTTTGCCCATCGGGCTTCGACGTTGCGTCAAAGTTCGGAACAGGTGCACCAGGTCCCTCCGAAGAAGGAAATCTGCCGTCGTGTCCACCACTCCAAGCAGGCTTCGGCGGAGCGCCGAAACTACCCGGTGTTGTCCCTCGGTTCCAGTTCGGCCAAGAGCTCGGTGTTGTTCCAAAAGTATTCGCGGTCACGCCACCGGGCTTTGACGCATCAGCAAATGGAGTATTCCAACTGGATCCAGGTTTCGGCGTGGTTCCATAGTCACTGATTGGCCTCGTATATCCTGTGCCTATCGGATAATTGATACCGCCTAAAGGATCGGGGCTACCGCCTTCTTTGACTCCGTCGTCAACGTAAACTCCCGTAGGTCCCGTCTTGTGCACTCCGGATGGATGCGATCCTGGTTTGTGTCTTGTACCAGAACCGTGATGATGCGCTTTATCAGGCCTGTATTGGCCGTCATCACACTCATCCCCATCGTTTTCGTCTCCCTCCTCCTCCGGCTCATCACGTTCCCAGTAATCATCGTTTTCCCATTTGCATTTAGAGCAGTCATCACGATTCTTATTATAGCCGTGACCTCCGCCTTTTATTCCGTGATCACGGTTGGCGCCGTGTCCCGAAGGCGTGCCGTAAGATTTTACACCACGGTCAGCGTTATTGTCGTGGGGAAAACCGGTGCTGTCGTAGCTACGAATTCCCTTATGTCTATCGTGTGCGCCAGGAATATTTTCTGCGTCTTCATGCGCACCGGTGCCGCTTAATGCAGATGCACTGGCTCCATCGTACGCATCGGCTGATACACTACCTAAAAACAAGAAATATGTAAGAGCCACTTTTAGCAATGTTTAAATTATGATATATGTGGATATATCTTTTCATTTTTCTATTCGTTTTTCTTTTTATTTGTTCGAAGTTTTACGTGAAAGTTATACGACGAGTTATAAACTTCGCGCACTTAATATTTATTCCATGTACATACGTCCATTAACGCTGTCGAAACATTCTCGCGGTGTAGAATAATCTAGAGTTATTGTAATAAATAGCGGTCCGAGTCTGAACATGTCGAAATTTGTATAATGCAGAAGGGAAATATAAGTTTACTTTCACGGAAACAAAACCGATCGGATGCTTCTCATCTGTCCGCAATAAATTCAATCTCGATATTTTCTAGACGAAGGTTGTAAATTTTTAGTAATTCATAACAGAAAATATTTCGCAATACGCGTGAAAAAGATTGTACTCCTCCTCAGATAAGCCAACAACCATATATGTGATTATGACGCGATAATACCAAGGAGATGGCCTCCAATATTATTTATAAAGATGATTTCATTGCGTTGTACACAAAGGAAGAATTAATATATACACTAAAGGCGCCGCTATTGCCTTCATTGTCTGCTACACGTGCACTTGAAATTTAAAACAATACAAGTTTATAATTTTCACAAACTACAATAAATTAAAATAATTGAATTTAATTAGATACAAAAAATACTTTCCCAAATAGCTTTGATTATAAAATATAAACTTATTAATTATTAATTATGTTCTTTGTATCTATTGATAATTATCAATTTCTGAAGTAATATAATTGATCTTTAAAGATGAATTGATAATTATTCAATCAAAAGCAAACTATTCGATTTTAGAAAACGTTTATATTTCTTAATTTATATTTACAGTTTGTACCAAAATAAATAATTTTTCTTATTTATACCTACCTCATTCAATGCAAACGAAAGAAGAGACAAATAAAATTATCAGTAAAAAAAACTTGGCATTTAACAAATGAATGAATATTTAAAAGAATGATTTTTCAAATATACGTGCAATCGTTTTTTTATTCTTCTAAGTATTTTGTTTCTTTTAAAAATGGATGACTCGTTTGGTTGAGCCAACAAATATTTATACGAAACTAAAATAGATTTTACGGCGTGGGAGACTACCTGAGCCGCCAAGAAACGCGCACGCAAAAAGCACCACTACCAGGCAACACTTCAAGCTGCGGGTCCACATCTCGGCGATCTCGGCGGAGGCCGGCTCGCGAATGTTGCTTTACCGGTTGCTTCGTTTACACTGCGGCGCCGATTGCCGATCCATTGCCAAGAGTATCCTGACCGAAAGCTCGTATATATATAAGGATACCCCCAGCGGTGAAAGGGACACCGCGGATCTCAATCGCCGCCGCGAGCGATCTGCGAAGGTGGCATCCACGGCGGCGCGGCGCAGCCAGAGACATTCGTACATTGTCGGGCAATGAGTAATTATATTGTTTCCACTATTTACTACCACTAGGCGAGCGAGCCAGGCCATGTACTACGGTGTAACAGAAACGGCAGGACAGGTTTGAGACGGTCCATCACAGCCGGAGATGACTGCGTCATCGTTCTTTAGGAGTTTCCCCGAGAGAGACTTCAATGCTCGTCACGTTTACGCATCCTGTATGGCATGCCATGAGCGAATGCTATAAATCCGTGCGCGTTTTGTGTTCATCTCGCACAAGCGGCTCCCGAAGTCTTACTCGTTTATCGCATTCTCTGCGATTATCAATATAAATAATGGTTTTCGTAAGATAATAATTAATTAAATATATTACTTCTTGTTTGGTCAAGAAAAGTGAACAAACAAGAGTATGCTTTCAATAACTACTTGTTTACACAATATAAAGTAATAGAATTTACTCTTTTCTTCTAAAAAGAAAGATATTGTTGAAAACTCTTGAGGTTCAAATTAGGAACTGTTTTGAAAACTGATATATCAATAAACTCTCCACCTGTGTATGTAAAACCCACTTTAGATGATCTATATCTTTTGCGTAAGATTTATAAGGATAGAATTCTTTTGCGTGCATTTATTTTTATGTATATGTGTATTTTATAAATGTATGTTCTCTGAGTCTTCAAATATTTTTCGTATTATACAACACAAATAAAATAATAATAAAATTATAAATAGAATTCCATCCTGAATTTTGAAAGAGAAATATCTATTACCTAAAGTGATGGTAGACTTAATAATAAAATTTATTTAATATTAATACGTCTTGTTGTATGTATTTTTATATTTACTTCAATTTTAAAAATATTTGAGTCTTAAAATTTTATAATTTTTATCACCAAATAACTTTGTATCCATTAATCAATGCTCTTGGATAATAAAAGAAACGATTACTTATAATTTACTGTTTTCCATTGTTCAAAGCGTAACTTACGAAGTATCGTGTATAAGCCTAACATAATCATAAATTACAAATTGCTTTTATTGCGTGCATGTTGCAACTTGGATATGAAATTATCAAATTATTACTTCAAAAGATACGCTGCTATTATTGTCGATTACAGTGTCGTGTACGTTTACACGTAAATTGTAGTTGCAATTCTCGCGCAAATACTACACGTTGAAAAATAGGCGCGTACGAATCCTCGAAAATCAATTAACCGATTTCAACGACTCCTAGATAACGACCGTTAAATTCGTCTTTTCCAAATGCGATTATTTCACCGATGTTCGTTTGTCGGGTCATTTTTATTCTTAGAAAAATAAGAGAAAGAATCCAGTAAAAAGGTTTATGTTGTATCCATTCCTTAAGTGCCGTGCACTTTTATTTTTCTATTTACCGATGCATAACTCACACGATTAGATTATCGCGGATTATGTGGAATGCGTTTCAACAACAGAAGACTGGTTTTTCGGTGAATCATTTACATCGAAATACGATGAGATTCTTCTCGCGTTGTATATGCGCGTGTGAACTTCGATGATACAAATGTCGCAGAACTATGCGATCGGTATATGTCCGCACGTAAGAGAACAAAGATGAAATTACGAATTGGTGTGTAATAATAATAGTAATAATAATAATAATAATAATAATGACAATATCCGCGATCGTGTGTGTGCGTATTTTTAGAATTTTGATGTGCTGTAACGTGTCTCCTCTATGTGCCGATATCCTGGATGGCAAAGTACGATCGTAATTGGGAAAAAACACAGGGTAAAAATACGCGGCTACAAATCCTACCGTCGTGATGCAGAAGCATGCCGAGATATTATCGAAGAACGAAGATTTCAATTTCCTTATTATTACCGCGTGTTACATCCGTGTTAACAGATTAATCGTACGATCAACGAAATTCATATGCAATACCGGATGCAGGATAATTTTAGAGGATACTGACGCGCGTAATAATTTATCTATTAAATTAGATTATAATCAAAGAAGATTACTGTGTCGTTTTCGGAAAGATTTAATTGTCATATCACAATTGCGATATCCTTTCCTTTCTTTCGTAAAATTCTATTTTAGGAATAATTATAATAAAATGACGCACGTCTCTCAAGTTTAATCATTTGATACTTGCTGTTAATATAATTTAATAGCTTCAATAAAGGTAAATCATATTCGACAACAACTGGCTAAATTAATTAAAAATCTTCTTACTACGTTAACGATCATGGGTTTTTGTTCATTTAACGAGTAGAATTTTAATAATTTTTAGTAAGAAGATTTTTAATTAATTTAGCCAGTTGTTGTCGAATATGATTTACCTTGATTGGTTATTTATTTACTGGCGTAAGAGAAGACATTATCTGTAATTTAATAGCTTCAGATGAAGATATGATCTTTATTTTAAATATTATTATATTTATGCAGAAATATATAAATGTGAATTAATTTATATATAAAATATAATTTTCTAAAAAATGATCTATGGATAAAAATCTTTAATAAATAGTAAACAAATATTTTCAACTTCACGATAATCCACGCAAAAGAAAAACAATCTCATCCTCAGTCATTTAGCGCTATCTGATCGATTTTTTGTATAAATAAACATGCCGTGAACGTTTCAATGTAAGGAAAGAAACTGAATATACTGAATTCAATGATAGAAAAACAGATATGAAGTCGCGAATGTGATGATTATATTCTATTTGGATTAATCTCGAATTCTCGAACATGTGTATTACATTGTAATGGGTGCTTTCCAGCAACGTACACAGGCGACACTGTGTAACACAGTGAATCATTTCATCCTTGTTGTTTGTCAATGTTAAACAAGGATGAAATGATTCACTGTGTTACACAGTGTCCTTGCTGGAAAGCTCCCAATATTATTAATATTGTAATAAGATGTAACTACAAATATTATATTTAAAGTAAACTTTTTCTTAAATATTTGAATAATAATAAAGCGATTTGTCTCAAGTGCCTACGTGCTCCGCACGTCTTTCGCGCCAATTCAGACATTTGAATTTCCCGCGTTCGTGAAACGGCATCGATTCGAGACGCGAAAGTCGAATCGATAGCGGACTGTTAGCGCCGACCGTGCCGACGTTCACGTAGCACGGAGATTGACCAAGATTGACTAGCGACGTAAAGTGTTCCCGGTGCTCTCTTCTCATCTCTGTTTCCTTTTTGGTTTAAACGCAAATTTATTAGCTTTTTCCATTCGCCTTCTTCATCTCAGCGGAACGACACTTACGTGGTGAGTGAAAAATTAGTCGTATTGTCTGTTTTCCTGAACGAAACGCAAATACGGTAGAACACATTGGAACACTACGATGGCTGTTTCCATCGCGTCCTTTCCGGATGGGAAGTTCTTCGATTTTAACGTCTTAATAGTGTCGGGAAATTGAATACTCGCTCATGTAGAAGGAAGCTCCAATCGTCGCCGATTCTCTTATCATGACCTCATAGAAAAAGACCATTTATATTAGTTGACGTTAATTATAACTTTGTGCCTAACCCCAATCTCAAACACGTTGAATCATTACACGTATCTCAATCAAACACTTTCTCACTTTTTCCAGGTATAAAAATTTAGTACTTTGCAAAGATGGCAGACTCTGATGATGAATACGATAGAAAGAGGCGAGATAAATTCAGAGGTGAAAGGACGGAGTCCTACTCACGGGAGCGTAGAGACGATCGCAGACGTGATGACTGGGTTGATAGGTATACTCACACACATGCATTTATATATATATATATAATCTTATATACATCTTATCAAATTATAGTAATCGTTTTATATGACAAATAGAATTCTTATTTTACTTTCCATATATAATCTATTAAAAATGCTGTACCTTCTTTCTTTTGTGGCATGAAAAAGAAATAATGAAAGGAATTATTTTGATATAGGCTTGTATAATTTATTTTCTTTCGTTACGTTTTTTGCTGTTACTGTTCTGGTTATACTGATAGTGATTCTTATAGAGAATGGTCCAGCCGTCCTAGGCAACGTCCAGATTATCGAGAATATCGAGGCGGTGGAAGTGGAGGACGTGATCGTTACAGTCCTGCAAGATCCCAAGACATGGCGCCACCTTTAAAGAGAATGCGTTTCGAGTGGGACGACAGACCGAGATACGGACATGATTATTATGGTGGTGGAAGCAGCGGTGGCGGTGGTGGAGGCGGCGGCGGTGGCGGCGGTGGCGGTGGCGGCGCAGGCGGTGGCGGTGGTGGTAATTCTTGGAGCCCAGATAATTATGCCTCTGCTCACCATGGCAACCATCACTATGGCAATCATAATAATAGTAGCAGGTTCGTTTGTTTTGTTGTGTCTAAGTCTTTCTTCTTTTCTGAATTTTGCTAGACTCTATGACAAATAGTAAATGATGAAGAGAGCAGGATTTATGAGGATTCCACCAAAACGGAGTCGTTTGACTCCAAAATTATTAGCTAAGTTAAGGTAGTATTTACATTTATAAGATGCAAAAATCTCACTGAATGCAGAAAACTACAGTTATTCTCTTTAGCAATCTTTATTATTATTTAAAGAGAAAAATATATATTCTTATTTAATAGCAAAGATATTAAGTAAATGCACGAAATAACGTCTTAACTTGCTAATTATATAATGACAAACTGTTTAAGGAAACTATTGCAAATATTATAGATTAATCTTGTAATGTTTACATTGGGATTATCTTCGAAGAATACATGGTATATCTATAATATAATTGTTTTCAGTCGAGAAGTTGCTGGAAATTTCAGTAATTCAAATGTCGAAACCCAGCCACCCATGATGTCATTCAAAGCGTTCCTTGGTACTCAAGAAGATACTATTACTGACGAGGAGGCGATTAAACGCTACAACGAGTACAAGTTGGAATTTAGGAGGCAGCAACTCAATGAGTTCTTTGTCGCCCATAAAGATGAAGAATGGTATATTAATTTTTATATTCTTTTTACACATGCACATTTCTGGAGTTGTCGTTATATTATTCAGGATTCAACCATTTTATCATGACATTTGTAATAAACGATGAAATAGAATTGATTTTTACAGTGGCTAAAATGCTACTTTCCTATGAACAAACGTTAACATCATAACTGTAAAGAATAAATACTTTTAAGTAACGCCACTGTAAGATGTCGGTCGTATGGAATTCTGTCCACGCATGTATGTGTCTACATGCCTGGAAGAGATGGAAGATGATTTATAAACTCTGATAAATTGCAGATACAATATATTGTAGCTAATTTCAAACAATATGACCAGCTCTGTCTATCCCTACAGCATATCGCCGCCATCGCCTTATACCTTGGGTCATCTCGCTCGTTTATTTTCTCGTACGATATTTTATGAATTTCGCGTTTCGCGCATCGCTGAAGACACAAGGTGCCTGTTAGGTAGCTAAATAGATTGCGAGCTGGGCGCGCAAAGCCCAAACATTGCTCGCGTAGGCCGCGTTCTAAACCCGTTATTTTTTTATATTCGAGCACATACTGTCTTTGTCGATAAGACTCTGTGTCGACGAGAAAACTGAATACGAATAGAAATATGACTACAGGTGAGGCTCCACTCTGACAATGTTGATATTACCGACCATGTTTAACCGTTTGAGTGCCGAAGGTGATCGCAAAAACTTGTGCGAAAAATACCAAGCAACGCGTTCGTACTTCTTTTGTTCCATGCAAAGTGCTATGATAAGTGTCATGATAAGTAAAAATAAAATTCACTATTTGCAGTTTTTCATTTTTAATAAATTGAAAGAAAACACTTTGTAAAGCATAATCAAATTATGAGAATTATGGTAGAAACTGAGCATATTATAAAATTTACTGTGGCGCTTGTTGGCACTGTTTGACATGAAAAGTGAGCAGTACGATCGCCCTGCATAGCACTCAAACATTTAAGATATATTTCCAAGCGTTATGACATATTGACGAAACCATAAATCGCAAAATGACGATTCACGTCTAATTAAAACTTCTACAGCATTTCAAGAGATTTTGAATTTATGATCTAATTAATATAAAGGGCGTCAGCTATATAATTTTAAAACTTGGTAATGTTTTATTTTTCATGTGGGTACTTTGTTCTATGCGCGCTCTGCTATACATAATTAGTAGATTTGATACACGAATATAAGTTTGATAAGAATATAAGTTGTATAACTATGTAGGTAAAACACGGGAATTATAATTGATATAATATTAAAAATTTTTTATTTCGCGAATATATGCATATGCATGCACAATATGAGGAAGGAGAAACATATATCTGCTTTTTTGATTTTTCTTTATCTTCCGTGCCGCATAGAAAAATTACTTTGTGATATTTTATATACCTCATATCTGCATGCATGTATCACACATGAAAAGATGCGCTAATTTGATCTACGTTTTCATCCGCGTTGCCTTTTTTAAATTACAGAACTAGCTGCATTACTGATACGTATGTGTATTTCTATTCTGGACTTTTTAATATTATTATATTGATTGTTTTGTGAACGTACATTTATCGTGTTTTTTCTATTGATCGCCAGGTTCAAAATAAAGTACCATCCTGAAGAATCAGTGAAAAGGAAAGAAGAGCAAGTATCAGCACTTAAGGTAGATACAATGCTGAAATATATAATATATCCGTTTTTTAATTTTATCACTAATATATTTTTCCGACTGACAGAAATCTCGATTTTATTTCTGCTTTAGAAACGCGTGGACATTTTCCTGGAGTTGCTAAAATCAGAAGAAATAGATAAGGTGTCTGTTGATGCCGATCAAGCGGACTCGTTGCTACATCTTTTAGATGCAGTGGTTATTAAACTGGAGGGGGGAACAGAGGAAGATTTACAGATTTTAAATATCAAACCACCTAAGCCTATAATAACTAAAGATATTTTGAGGGAAAAAGAAGAGCACAAGAGAAAATCTTCTACAGAAAAGAAATCTGAGAATAGGTATTGTATGATACTAAGTATCTTGAGAAAGATATATGAAATACGAAAAAATAAGATTAATGCTAGTCCTTATTTCTCTATTTACTTTATATTAGCGAGGAAATTAAAGTGGACGACTCACAACGCGATGAGAAAGATTCCAAGAATGATCAGAATGCTAATATGGAAGTCGAAAGCTCGGTAAAAGATGAAAATGCAACATCTGACTCTAACAAAATTAAGGAAAACGAAGACGTGGAAAATAAAGATGTGGAAGAAACTGCTGATGACGATAAGTCTCGTATGTATCTAAAATATTCATTTTATACAGAAATTTTCCATTCACGTATGTTATAATCTGTTTTTTTACAGCGGAAAAATCAGAAAAATCAAGAAAGCGTAAACGTACCGACAGCAATAGTAGCAGCAGTAGCAGCAGTAGCAGTAGTTCTTCTGGTAGTGACAGCAATAAACTGGATACATCGAAAAAAACGGAAACTCGTAAGTATGAGATTCATAAATAATTAAGTTTGTATCTTTGTGAAAATATTGAACTGTTAAAGAGAGTACATATTATATTCGTATTTATTTTGTACAAATCATAATTATCATCACAGCTGCTAACGAAAAAATAGAGGCTAGTAATGAAGACGAAAGAGACGTTAAAGAGAAGCAGGAAGTTAAAACGGAAGTAGAAGTAAAAAGTAATAAAAAGTCTACAATTGAACCAGAAGCAGTGATCGATTTGGCCAGTGAAGATAGAGAAAAGGAACCTAGGGCTTTGCACAAAACTAGCAGTATCTTCCTTCGTAACTTGGCACCGACCATTACTAAGGCAGAAGTGGAAGCTGTTAGTTAAAAAATCTTCTCTGTTAATTAATAAATTTTGTAAAAGCTTTTATAAATACTTAAGTAATCTACATTTTTATTTTGAGTTATTCTTTCGCATTAAAGAAGGTTATCGGCATTTATAACATTATATAATTATGTTTATTGGATAGATGTGCAAACGATTTCCTGGGTTTTTACGTGTGGCTATAGCGGATCCGCAGCCGGAGAGACGATGGTTCCGTCGTGGTTGGGTTTCGTTCGAGAGGCAAGTGAACATCAAAGAAATCTGCTGGAGTTTAAATAACATCCGAGTAAGTTTACTCATGTGTATTTGTTATTAAAAAAAAGAAAGAGATGCTTTTAATTTCTATGTCTCTCACATAGCTACGTGATTGTGAACTTGGTGCAATAGTAAACAGAGATCTATCACGACGTATTCGATCGGTGAATGGTTTAACATCTCACAAGCAAATAGTTCGGCATGATATAAAACTTAGTGCCAAAATTGTTCACAATTTGGATCATAAAGTGGGACTATGGAAAGAAGAGAAGAAGGATGAAAACGTAATAAAACAGGAAGAAGACAAAGAAAATAAAACCACTCAAAGTAATAACGAGGTTGAACAAGCTGTAAGTAAAATTTGTGTATATATATATATATATATATATATATATATATATATATATATATATAATACGTACACTGATAGAAGCAGGAATTTAATTTATGATCGAAATTTTGCATATCATTTTAGGCTTTCGGATTATCATCTAAAAATCCAGTATTGAAAAACATAACAGACTACTTGATAGAAGAAGCTTCAGCCGAAGAAGAAGAATTATTAGGTATGTCAGGTGAGCAAGAGGAAGGTCAGTTAGGCGGCGACGGAGATAGTTCAATCGAGAGAGATCCAGTTCTAATTACGGTAAATTATACAAACTTATATAAGATGGAGATCGAGAAAATAATTTAATGAATTGCATAATGAATTATATTTTATATGTGTCAATGAACACGCGTTGTGTTTGTTAACATAGGTATTAGACAGATTAGTATTGTACTTGCGGATCGTTCATTCCGTTGATTATTACAATCACTGCGAGTATCCAAACGAGGACGAGATGCCAAATAGATGCGGAATAATGCATGTGAGGGGATGTCCACCTACCGCCAAAGTCTCAAGCGCAGAATTATCGGAATATTGCCGCAACTTTGAGAGTAAAATGTCTGCCTTTCTACAACCAATTGCTACTCTATCTGACGAAGATTTCGATAAACTAGGCGCCAAAAATGCCGAAGTGTATCCTTTTCTTCTATGTGCTTTTAATATTTAGATATAATACAACATGGAAAAAATAAATCTGAAAAAATGGCAATTAATTTAAACAATATTTCCTTAATATATAAACAGTGAAGTTGAAAAGTTTGTTCAAGCCAACACCCAAGAGTTATCAAAAGACAAATGGTTGTGCCCTCTTAGCGGGAAGAAATTCAAAGGGCCCGATTTTATCCGCAAACACATCTTTAACAAGCATTCTGAGAAAGTTGCTGAAGTGAAAGCGGAAGCTGAGTATTTCAACAATTATTTAAGAGACCCAAAAAGACCTCAGCTTCCTGAGCATCCTGGTAATAAGGCTCCACTGAGAGAAGGATCACGTGACAATTTTTCGCCATATGGTTGCAACTCGTAAGTTACAAGCAACTAAAAATAGAAACAAATACAATTATGATATGTAGAGATATATTATAGATATATTATAAATATTATAGATATATTATATTATATAGATATATTATAAATATATTATAAGTATTATAGATATATTATAGATATATTATAGAAAATGTGATTTTATTTACATTTTGTGGAATTTTATCAAAGATAACATCGAGATAATATGGAAATAACGTTATTAAGGTACTCAACGCAAACATCCGCAAATATTTCTAGATTTGGAAGTTACGGTGGTGGATTTGGCAGTAACAGAAACAATTATGGTTCCGGTTACGGTGGCGGATTTGGATTTAGTGCGCCACGTTCTAATCGTGGCGGATTTAATCGAGGACGGTAAGACAATCCTCTTTATGTTACAGTGCGAATCAATAAAGTTTACAGATAAGTTTACTTCAAGGTAAGCATGGTTGATAAATTTATAAAGAGAATCTACATAGTTAATCGTTTTTTTGGCATAAAGTCAAATTGGAATTGAGACAAGATTCAAGATATCGGTAGTATATCCTTGGCCTGTTCAAGCTAATAGACTGAACATGGTGATACAATGTTTTACAGAGCTGCTCCAGACACTACATCAAGACCTATTATTAGTTATAATGACTTGGACCAGCCAGACATGGACATGTTTTAAGTTTTGTTGAAATTTCTATGTGAATAACTTAATCACACGAGATTAAGCAATCATAAAAACGCTAATACCATTACAGATTCTCTGTGCTAAAATATATATCTGCTAGACTATGTAACACACTGTTGGTAAAAGAAAGAAATAACGTAAAACCTAATGCGATCGAAAAATTTATATTACTAAAATAGCACAGTCTTTTAAATGTTATTTATAATATAAATCAAATTTATTTAATGCGCATCGAGATCCGGTATTATATACTTAGAAACAAAAGAAATCCATATCTGTACATGTATATGTATTTATATACTAAATATTAACAGGATGAGTTTTTTAATTAAATATAAATGTCTCAAGAATAAAATCTAAAACCTAAAATAAAAGAGAAAATATGAATAAGAACTATTTAGGCTTTATTTACTATAGCAGAAAGCGAACGCACTGTGTGCATTTTCTTTAATTATAACTGAAAAAATGAAGCCTAAATGAGTTATAGTACCTTTTTGTGTTTTGAGAAATTTATCTCTTGAAATATTAACAAATCATCCTGTATAATAAAAAATCATCCTGTATCTGCAAAAAAGATAAAATGTTTTATTTCTTTTTATTAAAATAATTTTAAAATCATAAATAAAAATTAACTTTTATACAATCCAAAACGAGTCCAAGGATCTGTTGATGCTGCAAATTTATAATATGAATAACAAATAAATCTATTTGTGTGTTGCTGTAACGATTTGTTATTTTATTTTGTCCCATTTCCGTTTAAACCCTATGTCCGGTTGGTCGTATGTCATGAAATCATGACACTATGCTCAGTGGCCACATTATATAAATTAGACATTAAAAGGAACATACGAATTATATTTTTAATTATTACTTTTAATAATATATGCGATTTTTCAATGAATTTTATTGTAAAACTGTCGCGCGTGTGCATAAAATTTTAATTTTTAGAGATACAACTTTTATACATAAATATATGTATACAACATGTAGTGGAATTAAAAAACGCATTTACGTATAGTTTTAACGATTGTTTCAGTTATATATTTATTTGTTACTTATTTTGCGTGTATTATATGCAATAGTATCGATATTCTTTTCATTTTTTTCTAATAAAGATTTAATATTGCAGTGGTGGCGATTTTCGACCAGTCATACATTATCGAGACCTCGATGCACCGCGGGAACCGGACGAATTCCTATAAGATGATTAAAAGAGATATTAAAGTCGATATGAAAATATATTGATGCCGTTTATAGAACTACTTAAAATAGCAACATTTTTTCTGTAAGTCAATATTCACAAGTGTGTACATCGCATACTTATGTGTGTGTGTGTGTGTGTGTGTATATATATATATATATATATATATATATATACACAATTACTAATCAATTTTTAAAATAAATTAGTTATAAAGTAAAATTAGTTATAGTAAACATATATGACTATTCAATATTTTCTAAAAGAAAAGGATTATGGGAAGAAAATATGCTACACATGGTTTGTATACAAAAGAACAAGATTTGAAACATTGATCAAATTGAAAGTAAAGAATTCAAATTAAGTTTGAAAGGAATGTATTAAACGCCAGACTACATATGATTCATAATTCGTGATTCACAATATTCGTATGAAATTCTTGAGTATTGTAAATGGGCAGACTTGTTAAGTTTTTATTCCTAAATCGTCATTCATCCTCTCATGATTCGGAGGATATGAGAAATGGTTTCTCAAGAAAATGAAGAGACATGAATTTGTCGTGTACAGAGAATATACACTAAGCAAATAACAAATCATGAATTGCAAACAATATTGAGGATCTATTCTGTCAGAACCACAAATGTCTGCTTATTTCATACGAATCACGAATTGCGCACAGTCTGGCACTATCTTAATAAAACACATTATGTATTTTATATCACTTGAATTTCAATGTTTTTAAATAGCAAGTAGATTTAAACAAAATGTACACTAGAACAGTTTAAATCATTTATGTCGATAACGATATATTCCGCATAAAATTGATAGTTTTTTTTTCTTTTCATGAACAGGAATATGAAATTGATTTATATAATTCTAGTATTTATAATTCTCGTTTGTAATGTATGTGAACATGTCTTAGGCTTAATAGTAACACAATAAAAGGGTCACAACTCATTGATGTGTTATTATTTACAATTGTAAGAGATAAAGGAGCAAGGAGAGAGATGTTGGCACTAGATATTGGATGGCATTAGATTCAATAAATAGAGCGATTCAATATATATATTGTCATATTTCTGTCTCTATACAACACACTATATACATTACATACATTTATTTGTATAAAATACTGCATTTGATCTTTTTCTGATTGGCAATGTCTTCCTTCATGTGTAAATACTAAGTAAACCGGTCTCTGCAGTATCTCTCATCCGAGCCATCTCCGCAATCGTCAATCCCATTACACTTCATTCCTCTTGTAACACATCTACCATTTCTTTACAGAAAAATTTTACATGTACAAAACAGCGATATATATGAATTAAAATTTTGCATTATATATGTATTAATATATGCATTATATATAAAATTCGTTAAAAATATGGGATATGCTAAATTCAAAAATTCAATTCCTTTCGATAAAAATCAAACTATATTAAAAATTATCAAATTAAAATATTCGGCACATTTAATGATATCGTTACCTATGGAAGAAATTAAAAGCCTCATTATTTGACCCACCCATAAATAAAAAGTCATTAGTATATTAAAAATAGAAAAGAATACAAAAATTGAAAAGATATAAGAGTTTTGACGATCAGGAATTCAATTTCGCGGAAAGAGAATATCTATTCGTAAGAATACTTTTTTCTTTTTAATTATAGCATCTATTTCTTATACAAATAAATCTTAAATTTAATTGACTTACAGGCATGTAAATTCGTGTTTATTGCATTGCCCTTGGCATCCCTGAGGTTCATCCGATCCATCGCTGCAATCTGCCAACCGATCGCAAAAGCGAACTTTCAATATGCATTCCCCATTGTTGCAAGTAAATTCGCTGTCCAAAGGGCAAGCTAAATTGAAAATAAAAATTATTTAAACTATTATTTTTTCGGCGATCTGTCTTTGCTCAAATATTCGATAACTCGAGACAAGAGATTTTTAATTCTGATTCCTTAATATCATATTTTCGGAATTAAGTTAAATTTTCAAAGAATCAACTGCATTTCCTGAATACTTAGCAAATGAATAATATTTATATAGTTTATAAATATGATTCATTTGTTAAATATTCAAACTAAATTTATTCGCCTGATTATTTGCTCATATTTACACAGCAAACTTAACTATTTTTATCTGCGAATTATCTTTCTTTCTAAAATATTCGAGTCGGAGATCTATATATAATGTAATTAACATAAGTACATTCTTCGAATAAAAGTACGTTAGTCAACTGTATAAAGTGCCTAATGCTGATATTATAAACCGCAAACGATTTCTCCGTTTTCAACTATTAATAAAGCTTGTGCATTATTAGGAATTTTAGCGTGCAGACTTTCATGCAAAATATACATGCATCTCAAATATAAATATGTACTCACACCAACCAAGATTACGTCCTACAAAAGAAAAAAGATATGAAAAGGATTTTTGTCAAGCGTAAAAGGAGGACTACAAATAACAGTTTTGCTTATAGTTTTACACAAGATGTCCTACAGATGTCTTTCTTGTCCATATCTTGCAAGAATGTTAAATGTCTTAAAGATAAAATATACCCAAAGAGTATTTAAGAAGTGGTCAAGAATAAACTATAAGGAAATACCTTTATTGCAAATAATACTTTAAAGAAGATTAATCATGCTTTTGTTGCAGCATTTACCATTATTTTGCTACAACAAAACTTAAACAAGTGCGACTGAAGGAATACTTGATGAATATAGGCCACCGTGTACAATATCTGACGATGTAACTTGCGGGTTCTTTTTTTATTTTATTTTAGATTACGATCGCATCTCAAACAATCTACGAAAATCAATGCTCCTTCACCATATTACAACGTGTAGCATAACATTTTCGTTCGTCGAACATTTCGACATCTCAGACTATCGTTATCGCGATAAGACGTTGGAATGCTCACCTAACGTGCAATTAATCTCGTCGGTTGCGTCCCAGCAATCTATCTTTCCGTCGCATCTCCTCTCCAACGGAAGGCAGGAAGTCTCGTTACCGCACTGAAAATGCGTCTCCAGATTGCAGTCTGAAAAAGAACGTGTAGTACTACCCGATAGCATCACATTCCACTTGCTTCGTGTACTTTGTATTTGCATACTTCGATACCAACATTAAATATCACAAGCCGTTCTCGTTATAAAATCAAGTGTATAGATTGCTTGGCCCTTTTTGATAAATTGTAAATATAATTTATCACCAAAGTATATTAATCCGTCTCAATTGGAAACGAACATTGAACGACGAATAAGAATTAGTGACAGTATGTGAAAGCTAATTCTTCCTTACAATAATCGACACTATATCATCTCGCCAAACACTTTTTTCTCCTAAATAGTTTATGCATATGATACCGTTCCTAAAAGTAATTCTGAAGTAATGCTTCTCCGAATAAATCAAATCGCGATAAAATCTCTTTTTATCTTACAATTAGAGAAGAATAATTTTAGATATCTGTATTTCATTACGGCTTGTGTGTATCCCAGCTCGGCCATATGGCATTCGTAATTTGTACCACTTTTTATTAAGCCGATCAATCGATATCGAATGATTTTAATTCGAGATTGTGCTTTGGCTTTAATGCGGAAAATATGATTGGCGCGATAGAAGAAAAAACTGACAAACCGAAGCCTCGCAAATAATAGCAAAGAAGAAAAGCCGATAACAGAAAGTTATAGGTCACTACGAACTAGGGCAATGCGGTATATTTTAAAAAGAAAGTCGCACGCGGATGGACGCGATCGGCTTACGATAATTCAAGATCATGAGCGAGCAACATTCACATTTATCTAGTTTTATCGTTGATCAATCGTTGATCATTAATTTTGTATTTTATTTTTTCTATACTTTCTCTATACTTTCTATTTTTTTTACTTTTTCTATATAATTATATAATACTTTAGGTGCGTTCAGTGAGCACGTAATTTTATCTTTGTTTTATGTCTAATGGACGATAAAGATAGAATAGCAAAGCGCTGAAGAACGCTGACAGCGTGCTTCCTGAACGCGCCTTTTAACTCTCTGCTCTTCTTTGTAATTATTAGTTACGCAATTATTAATTGCTACTGATAATCAAAACACTTTTTGACATGAGGTATCTCGTCGCGAAACCTACCATCTTCATTTTAAAAAAAGAAAGGAAAGGAGAAAAAAATACAAGATTCGTTTTAGGGAATTTTGCTGTTTGTAAAAAGGCTAACAATAAATCAAATCGTTGGCAAAAATAATCTTAAAACTCATTTATAATACAGCGTTGTAAAATCCTATTATTCTAAATCTTGTGTCCCAAAGGGAGATAAATGTGTGGATCTCGTTTCGACTGTATTTTTTAATTCCATTTACACTTACCGCAATCGTACTCGTCCGAATGGTCATAACAGTTCATATGCCCGTCGCAACGCTTCTCTAAGGGGATGCACATTGTATTGGAGCAAGTCCATTCGTCTTCCTGGCAGTAGTGTTCGATCTCCACGCATCTTTAGCAAAATAAAAAGGTCGTTGAGGTATTATAGATAATTAATTATAAATTAAATTAAACGAACAAAGTGAATATAAATTAAATCTCTACGCCTCTAAGAGGATAAAGAGGACCAATAATTAATTTATAGTTATTAATAGATTCTGCAAATATGCGAATACGTATATATATATAAGATGTCCATCGTCTATTTAACTATTTTTATATAACTTGCGTGTAAACATTTTGTTTTTAATGGGATAGTATAACAATGTAAATAACATATACTTCGAATTTTGCATTTTACAAGATTTAGAAGAGCATCAGAAATATATAATAATTACGTAATAATTATGGTAATGAAATTACTACTATATAACGTTAACATAATATTATCTATAACAATTAATATAATTAATAGAAGTATAATTAATACAATATAGTATTGAAATATTAATAATGAAAAACTAATTATTATTATTATCAAATAAATATATATAATTATGTAGTAATTATGGTAATTAAATTAATTGCCATAATTAATATAATATTAATATTATATTATAGTATTTATAATAATTAAAATAATTAATATAATATAACTATAATTAATATTATATTATAGTTTTAAATTGTTAATACTGGAAGAACTATATAACTGTAACTGTGACTATAAGAGCTACTATCAACGTCATCTTAAAAAGGATCTACTGACCTGTGTGAAGTTAGTCCCCCAATGTCGAAAATCAAAATTTTTCTTTTTGCAAACGTTTGCCTATTGTTTGCCTACAAATGTCCCGTTGGAATTTTTGTTTGCCCCCCTCTAGTTCAAAAGTAATTCTAGTTTATAAACAATTCAATTTTGGGGGGGCCAGTGTGAAGTTGGCCCCCCCAAAATTGAATTGCTTATAACTTTTAAACTAGAGGGAGGCAAACAAAAATTCCAACGGGGCATTCGTGGGCAAACGATGGGCAAACGTTTGCAAAAAAAATTTTTATTTTTCGATATTGGGGGGAGGGCTAACTTCACACAGGTGATCAACTGCTAACTCATCAATAATGGGATGAATGATTCCAACGCTATCAATCAAAAATAAGTGGCAACGAACCTGAAGGCGTCAAAATCGAGGCGGTGGCATTTCTGCTTACTGATGATGCAGAAACCAGCACATCCGGTGGGATCGTTGCGGTCGCGGTGACTCCTGCATATCGGCACTTCTTCATCGACGAGGGCAACGCACACCTCGCCTTCGAGGCAATCGTCGCAATATCTTGTCGCATTAATAACGTTCTGACTCGCAGCTACCGTTTCCGCGCCTGTCGGCGGCGAAGTGCTTCCCGGAAATGACGGGTCGCTGTTTAAAAGGGCGTCCATGGTGAACGCACCCTCGACGACCGTCCCTGTCATCATCGACGTTGTCATGTTGGCCGTCGCGGTCGTCAGATTTGACTCGTCGTTCAGGATTGCGGGCGCGATCGATTCACCGGAAGTAACGTTCTGCCCCGTCAATCTGCTTGTCGACGACTTCAGGTACTGCTGAATGATCTGGAGCTTCTCGGGCTCTAAAAGAAAGAAGGAGGCGTGACGCGATCAGTCATCGTGGCTGAAAAAACTCATTACCGCGTTCCCGCGACGACAAAAGCGCGGACTAAATGTATCGAAAATGCATTTACGAGGTTGAAACATCAAGAATTGCGCTATATTCTTTTTTAACTATCACTATCATCTTCAAAAGAATAAAAGATCCCACTGATACGTGAGAAGAGAAGTCCCACGCTCAAATTTATATCATATTGTGTTTTCTTCCCAATTAATTGATCCATCGTTTTATCTTGTTTTTAAAATTTATTTTTTTTAGGGGAAACAGCGTTTAATTGAATCTTTATTGAAAAAATATTTTCAGATTTTTGGCACGTCCTATGTATGTGCACAAGAAAAACAATTCGAGTAGAACAAAATCACATTTTCCAATCCTTCGTTCTTCTTTTCATTTTTTAACTCTTGTTTTTTATATTGTACTAGAACCGATCTAAAGCGCCAATTTATTATTACACAAAAGAAAGAAATAGAAAACCAAAAAGAAATTCGCAAGTATGAAACAGGATCTGCTCGATTTTCTCGCGAATCTTAGAAAATAGAAAGTTGAAGGATGAAAAATGATAAAAGAGAATGGGGGCTTCTGTGTCCCTCGTCTTGCACCCTTAGGGGTTGAAGGAACGGCCCGAGGAACTTTCTCTCGAACCTCGGGATTCCAAGCATACCGAACGTCCGCAAAACACACGGTCGTTGGCTTTTGCCATTTTTCATCGCGAGTTACGACGCGCCTTCGTACTACTCGCGGCCACGCTTCAGCACGATCGACCGCGCGCGCAGACACGGTCGGAGGAAACGTTCTGTTGACCCCGCGGTTAAATTCATCTCGTTGGATCAATTGCCACGCTTTGCGTCGAATTAAACCTCGGCCGTCAGCTGGCGGGATGCAGATACATTTAATTGCCCGAACGATAAGGCGACGGCGCCGGCGAGTGTATCGTTTATTCCCGGCTAATATACGGTGTCCCGGCACGCAAGCC
Source organism: Aphaenogaster ashmeadi (assembly GCA_003063805.1). Classification (NCBI taxonomy): domain Eukaryota; kingdom Metazoa; phylum Arthropoda; class Insecta; order Hymenoptera; family Formicidae; genus Aphaenogaster; species Aphaenogaster ashmeadi. The sequence goes on along the minus strand of NJRQ01000245.1, from coordinate 68,333 downwards.
CTCGTACAGCAAAGTTCGATGAAGACTTGCAAATTTGTCATTAAGATCTATATTGTCGTAACGAGCTCTGTGTTATTAATATCACTTTAACGTTGAGGATCTCCGCATTATTAATAACAATAAAGGACAGGATAAAGACCTGTCTTCTGTAATATCATAAAGTGTAGTTAAAAACTGGAAAGTCACAAAAGATAACAGAATTTCATTAAATTCTTGCTATGTGAAACTCAAAAGTCTCTGAGAAATGAGGATATTGTAGAGTAGATCTAAAGCACCTTGTATACACTTTAGCGATACGGAAGCGAGTCAATGTGTAGTCAGCATAAGCGGAAGATGAATTAAGCCTCTATGATAAATCAATAAACGTTCTGATCGACGATTAATCTCGGGCAGAATAATATTATATCTCATTCTGACAAACATATATCTATCTGGCGAACCATTTCTAACGTTTCATTAAATAAAACAATAAAGCAATAAAACAATAAAGCAATCAAATAAAGCAATAAAACATAACGCGCGTGCAATTCCAATATGCCTTTTATTTATCTTGAAAGAGTTTCAAATGAATTAACAGCGAAGCAACAAGTAAGAAATAAACATCTCATGAAAAAGATCTATTCTAAAAGTCTCGTTGTATTCCATTTTTCAATATTCTTAAATTAAATAATTCTTATTTAATAACTGGATGTTATAATCAGGAGAATATAATTCACGCCGTAAAAAATTATATAGAAACGAATAACAGATCTTTGTTACTTTCCCAACAAAATCTAGGTCGTAAAATCGGCAAAACCCAGACAACACACATGTTCAAAATCGAGACCTAAGATGTCTTAAAGACATAATGATGTCTTTTAATAACGTCTTATGTCCCGATTTTAGCCATAGTGCTGTCTGGGAAGAATACAGTCGTCGTGAAATAACGCTCGAAAATTTCAGATTTTTCACTAAATAAACAAAAAAGTAAAGTGTGCAAATTAAGAATTTGCACAGT